>BDUI01025786.1:0-12557 GCA_002335545.1 Apodemus speciosus | reverse complement strand
TCTCTCTCTCTCTCTCTCTTCTCTCTTTCCTCTTTTTAAATAGAGCTTGCAAGGGTTGTATAAGTCAGAGACACGTCTGCTTTCTTGAAGAACTCAAGGTCAGAGTGTTCTGTGTTGATTCCACTATAGAAATCCTCTCTCCACGAAGCATCTTCTGTTTACACCTGAGATTCCTTCCTCATCAAGTCTGGGCACACAGAGCCCCGTGGGACAAAGTGCCCTCTCGGGAGCTGCCTTTGCCAGCCCTATGCTTTTGCTTGTCATCCCCCTGCCGTGGTCTTATAGCTTGCAACAAAACCACAGGTGCTACAAACTCTAAATTGGAGTTGGATATTGGATGCAGAAACGTGCGCTAATTACACAGCTGTTTTAAATTGTGGTTAAGTGGCCGAAAACTGCCAAGAAGCCCCACCCACATTCATTACTGCCTAAACGAAAGGGACCTGTGTACAGTGATTACCCGGCTTCCTCTGAATCCCCCAAGCCATAGAGCAGACTTTCCTAATTGTCAGCTGGACTGTGCAGGCTTGTTTAAAATAATTAGATTGCTGCAGCAGCCTCAGCAGCAAGCCTCAGTGCAGGTTTTTATAGCGGATACTATCAGCTTCCTGTTCATTTTTTGACACTATCATTCTGCCAGTCTGGAAAACTGGGAAGAGGAAGGAGAATTATCCTTAATGTACACAAATAATGCAGCTCAAAAAGTCAGGAAGACTCAGCCCCGCATGTGAGATGGATGGAAACAATTTGGCAAACAAATCTAAACTGGGGGTGAAATACAGCGCTCTCAATTTTTTTTTCAAGAGGGATAGCTGAAATCTTTCTTAATTACCACTTATTCCGATGACAGAATTGTAATTTATCATTTAGTTGTAATTTGACATATGTTCACACCTTTGCCATTTCCAATTTCCTCCTTCATTCTAATTGTCTGCTTCTCTCGCCTGTCATGCGCTTCTCTTGGGATTAATTCTAGCTGTCTGTCTGCACCAGGCTACCAGCACACTTGGGGCTGCCGAGAGCGTGACAGTGTCAGTGTGCACGCAGTTTATCTGAGGCATTACTCAGCCATCACGTTCCCGGGTCTCTTCTCCCCTCCCTGTTTACTGTTTATTCCACTTTGCATTTGTGACTTTTCTGTGTTTTATCAGACTCTAATTATGCTCTTGGCTGTCAGCTGCAAGAGAGAAAATGGTACATTAATTACAGGAAAGGGAGAGGCACTTAGGACCTGTAGTAGATGGACCAGTAGATGTCTCTCTGTCTCTAAGATCCCGACATTATTTAAATACTTGCCTTGTCACACTTCGCTCTGAATCCTTGATAGAAACCTATACTCCAACATAAACATGCGAACATCCACATTAATGAAGCCTTTTCATTCACAAGAAGTTTTGCCCTCATTTCATCTACGACTAGGTAAATTGGCACAGTAAGACACGAACCTGAGTTTCAGCTCACCATGTTTTCTCTTTTAAAGGTCAATTGTTTAATTCATAGATGCTTTTAACACACACATGGCATGGCTCTGTAATAAGTGACTCCTCGGTGAACCCTGCGAGAGACAGTTTTTAAAAAGTATTTGGTTCATTAGGAACATTTGGATGTTTCCCGTCCTCTTTCCTTCCAGTCCTCCCTTCTTTCCTTCTATCATTTGTGATAGGATTTGAGCCCAAGACCTATACACACTAGGTAAGCTATCTACTCCTGAGCTACAGTCTCAACCTTAGAAAGCCAAAACCATACTTTTAAAAATTCTTGGGCTAGGGAGATGGTTCCTTGGGCAAAAGTATTTGCCATACAAGCACAAGGCCCCGAGTTTGGGTCCCTAGAACGCATAAATAGCTGAACACAGTAGTGAAAGTCCGCGATCTCCACTATCTTAGAGCAAGTTCGGGTCAGAGATAGCAGACTCTCCTGAAAGTTCTAGGCCAGAACCAGAATGCTACAGAAATATAAAACTCTGCCACAAAACAAAGTAGAAGTTGAGAACCAACATCTGAGTTATCCTCTGATTTCCACAAGAGCACGTGCCATGCACACACATATGCACACATATACATATGTGTACACACTTGTAAATGTAACTTATTTGCCAGATGTAATTGTCATCTTGGAGGTTTACTGCCTCTATCTGCTAACCTAGGCCTACTCCTGGAATCCTCTAGCCTCCATACAATCTAATTTTGGCCTAGAATATTTCCAGCCTCTGAGACTTACTGCTCATCCTTTCTAGTTCTCTCTGAACACTGTTGACTGGTTCAACTCATCTGTTCTGGCTCAAGGTGTTCTCCATGCTGACTGATTCAAACTGGCTTCTCTTGGCTTCTGAGTGAATTGCTCTCCTTGGCCTTAGACTAACTTTGAGAATATGTTCTAATCTTCTAGCTCCTTCTCACTGTCTGGCTCATTCTGTCTTCACCTGTGTCTAGATTGTTCTCTCTCTTCTGGTAAAACTGCCTCCTTCCCCTCTCCATTTGCACTGCTATCTCTTTTGTCTCTCTTTCCTATCTCTTGAGAGTTGGGCATATACTCCTCTGGCTCATTCTGTCACATCTTTCTCTGATTCCTCACTTTGTCTGCTCCTCAATCAGAAGTCACTCTCAAACACAGCTGCTTCGTTCTATAAAGATATAACTTTAACTTTATTGTTTGGTATTAGGTGTGTGCTAAGGATGTGACTGTGCCAGAGTAGCCACATTACTACACACACACATATGAGCACACACACACACACACACACACACACACACACACACACACACAGGAAGAGAGGAAGAGAGGAAGAGAGAGAAAGAGAGAGAACATGAGAGTGTCCCAAAGCCATCTCAGTCCAGTAATAATTTCTGCATGTCACCTTTTCCAAAATTTCTTCAGAAATAGAAGACTTCTCATTAGAGCTAAAATAAGCTATGAAATGCAAGCTTTTTAGTCTCCATTTCATTGCAAGTAAATGTTCCTGATAATAAGAAGGAGAGAACAAATATTCTCTTATTTTTCCCACCCCTTTAGGCCATTAAGTAGGGTGGGATACATTGAATTATTATTAGTTGCATCATTACCCCTGGCCCAAAAGAGTAAAAGCAGTTTCTTGTACTAGCTCATTATCTATGGCAGTGAGCTTGTATTTTATTTTCTTCTCTCATAATTTTCTTAGTCTTGCTTCAGGTAATTGTGGGGCTGACACTATTCTGTAACTTAGATTTCATCCTTTTTTTATCCTAGCAATTAAAGTTCTGCTAATTATGGCTTTTTGGCTTCAGATTCATAGCTTTAATTCTATATAATAGGAACCACGATGTCACTGCATGGTCATTATATCACAAATTCTCAGCTTATGCAACACCTGTGTTTCTGTAAACATATAGATTAAACCATATGGCTAAAAGTCATRATTTTATGGAAACTCATATGGCTCTAGTGAAGCAAGTTTTAGTTTGTAAATTATAATATCTGTTTACAAAGGTTGTAAAATACTGTCTAGACTTTAAAAAAKTCCTTCAAATCAAGGACTATAAACTTCTGACATTTATCTAGACTAACTTAGTTATATAGCACACATGCTAAAATATCTAAAACTGCTGACATCTTGTTGATTAAGTACAATTTATTGATTGAAATTAATAMTTATTTTTTCCATTATTGTTTCAGGATAACTCTGCTCTGAAGTGTTACTAAATACTAAGTGGAGCTTTGCTGCAAATAGAATGGAGCCAGTTATAATCAAAATTTCATCAGCGAGCTTTTCAGGTATTTACTCGTTTTAGATAAGTATATTGAAAACAGAAGAAAGTAATATTTGGAGAACAAGAAGAGGGGTTTATAAATATAAGGAAAGAAAAAGAGGACCAGACAGACAGCAGGCCAAGTACAATTTAGGGTTACAGATCACCAACTTGTATGAAATATAGTATGAAGCTGAAAGTTCAAATAAAGTCACATAATAAGTGAGATTTTTGTATTTTAAAAGACCTTTWTCATTACTTATATTCTGTTTCCTAGATATGTTTCAACTGTCTGGAACTAATGCAAGACCTTGACTATCAAATACCTTTGTTTCTTGCTAGGTTCTCCATCACAAGATCTCTCTAGAATGTTTATAGGGAACTCMGTCTGGTGGTTCCTCAGGAAATTAGACATAGTATTACTTGAGGACCTAGCTATACTGCCCCTGGCATATAGCCAAAAGATGCTCCAACATATAACAAGGACACATGCTCTACCGTGTTCATTGCAGCCTTATTCATAATACCCAGAAGCTGGAAAAAAATCCACATGTCCTTCAAAAGAGGAATGGATACAGAAAATGTGGCATATTTACACAATGGAGCACTACTCAGCTGTTAAAAACAATGTCTTCTTAGGCTGATGGATAGAGCTAGAAAATATCATCCTAAGTGAGGTAACCCAAACACAAAAGAACACACATGGTATGTACTCACCGATAAGTGTATATTAGCCCCATAGCTCAGAATACCCACGATACAATTCACAGGCCACATGAAGCTTACAAAGAATGAACATCAAAGTGTGGATGTTTCAATCCTTCTTAGAAGGGGGAATAAAATACTCATGGGAGGAAATACGGAAAGAAAGTATGGCGCAGAGACTGAAGGAAAGGCCATCAAGAGACTGCCCTACCTGGGGATCCATCTGATATGCAGTCACCAAACCCAAACACTATTGTGGATGCCAAGACGTGCTTACTAGCAGGAGCCTAATATAGCTGTCTCCTGAGGTTTGCCAGAGCCTGACTAATTCAGAGGTAGATGGACAGCCAACCATTGGACTGAGCACAGAGTTCCCAATGGAGGAGTTAGAGAAAGGACTGAAGGAGCTGAACTGGTTTGCAGCCCCATAGGAAGAACAACAATATCAACCAACCAGACTAGCCCCCCCCCCCCACAGAGCTCCCAGAGACTAAACCACCAACTAAAAAGTACACATGGAATGACCCATGGCTCCAGCCGCATATGTAGCAGAGGATGGCCTTTTTAGACATCAATGGGAGGAGAGGCCCTTGGTCCTGTGAAGGCTCTATGCCCCAGTATAGGAAAATGCCAGGACGAAGAGGCGAGAGTTGGTGGGTGGGTGGGGGAACACTCTCATAGAAGCAGGGGAGGGGTTATGGGAAAGGGGATTTTGTGGACTGGGAAAGGGGATAACATTTGAAATGTAAATAAAGGAAATATCCAATAAAAAAAAAGAGTTCACCTTAGCTATTATGCTTAGTTTTGTTTTCTGTTCTGATTTCTTTGCCGCCTTTTGTGATGGTCAGTAATCTGATTTTGTTCTGCATGTTCAGGCCACTGTATCCTGATAACAAACCAGGTTCATGACTGCCAGGTTGGTTGGTTCATTCACGTCTCCACAGGTCCATTCAACAGGGGATGGCATCAGAGAATGAGAAATTGTTTTCAAATAATCATTCATTATTGCCCACGCAAGTATCATTGCTGCGCATGAGCTTATTCATAACTTTCTCCCTCTCCATGTACTGCTAAAGGCTCTGCAAACCCAACCTATTTTCAAGGTGCAGTAAATCTTCATAATAAAATTATTCTAACTCACAGAGAGATGGAAAATTCAATTTTTGTTTACATATTGCATCTATGTTTCTTTAAAAAATCTTTACTGAATATTGAACAATTTTATTTTATCTACCCATAGCATAGTAATGTTTCTTAAGAGAGTCTGTATATCACAATACTTTATGAAGACCTTCAGGGGTCCACTTGTTCTAACTTCTGTAGAGCACTTGTCTAAGACACACTTGTGTAATAACCATCACAACAGAATCTGCCACTGCTGCAGCTATCATGGCCCACAGCATTCACTGATTGACTGCTGAACTGGTTGATCTCTGCATTAACCACACCACAGTGCCTGACCTCCATAGCCTTAGTAGATTTAAATCACCCGGCCTTTCACATAATCACGTAAGCATGAGAAGGTATTCTATTTTTATTTTGTTAATTTTTGGTAACCAATCTGATAACATCAAACTTCTTTTAAATGATAAGAGAGAAAAACCAAAAATATATCAAATATTTTATCTCTCTCTCTCTCTCTCTCTCTCTCTCTCTCTCTCTCTCTCTCTCTCACACACACACACACACTCACTTACTCACACACACACACACACACACACACACACACACACACACACACAAACCAGTTACTAATTAAAGAGTAATATGGAATGTACAATAAAAATAGAAAAACAAAAATTTTGGCTATACAGATGACTTTATTGACTTAAAATATCAAGATAATTCATGGAAAACATGAAGAGAAAAAAGTAATTTAGTAACATTTTAAAGTTGAAAGACTACTTAGAATTATGGACCTTAGATAAAACTAAATAATATGGTTTAAAAAAAGTAGCAATTAACGATTCCTAGTGATGTTCTGCTATATTCATATATTAGTGTCTTGTTTAACCATTGTCAGAGAAAGATCCCTCCTGCCTGCGGCAGACGGGAACAAATATAGAAACCATAACAAGACACTACACAGAGACTGAGAGACTTTGGAACATCCCGGACAAAATGAGATATTTCAATCAAATCCATCCCTTTGTGCTTAGAGAACCCCAAGGAGGAGAAAGCAGAAAGAGTATAGAAGCTAGAGGGTTTGGAGGGCACCAAGAAAAGGCCCTATAAATCAGCATGAACAAAGCTCCTATGAACTCACAGAGACTGAAGCAGCATGCTCAGGTCCTACATGAGTTCGCACCAGGTCCCCTATGTTCATGCTATGGCTGCCGCTTCAGTGTTTTGATTGGGATTCCTAAGAGTGTGAATGAGTGGCTCTGATTCTTGTCCCTTTTCTTTGGTTTCTTTCCTTCTGTTGATTTGTCTTGTTAAATGATAGTTCTTTGCTTTATCCTATTCTATCCTTTTTGGTTATATTTTTAAATGTGTGAATGAATAAACAAATGAATGAATAAATGAAAAYCTAGCTACTAGGTTAAAGGTTAACAACTGAACTGTCACTTAGACCTGCTGGGAGAAAGTCACCTTTCCTCAATATATTAACCACTCCAGGCCAGATCTCACGTTTATGAGTAGTTGACCAACATATAAACATATAAAGAACTCCATGTTTGTTTGTTTGTTTGTTTTTGCATGTGTGTTTGGTTACAGTTTGGTTTTTTTCTTTTTGTTTGTCTGCCTTTAGGAGGGGGTGTGTGTTTTATTTTGTTTTGTTGGATCTTGAGGGTGGGTGTTATGTGTTTTTGTTTCTCGAAAAAACTTAAAGCTGGTGGAGAAGAATGGGGAGAAAATCTAGAAGGACTTTGGGGATGAACAACAATATGATCAAAGTATATTTAAATTTAAAAATTATTCTAAATAATAAAAATATAATCAAAAATGGCTTAAGAAAATTGGGGGAAGTGGTATGACAGACCCTGGGGATGAGGAAGGTGTTTCCTGGCAATAAGTTTGTTGACTTAGAGACAAACACATAAATATATTTTAATGGTAATGGACAAACTCTTTTTAAGACTTTTTTTTCTTAAATTTGGGCTCAGTGATGGAGCAACTTGCACATCGAAGGAAAGACCTAGGTTTATTTCCCAGGAAAGGAAAGGAAGAGGAAGAGGAAGAGGAAGAGGAAGAAAAGGGTGAAGAAAAAAAAACTTGATTTAAAACAATAAAATATGATATGTGTAAGAAATGAGTTGAAAGATTGCCTAGCAGAATTGTGGATTTAGTCTAATAAATCTAACCATGATTGAATTAATTTGGTCTTCTTTCCCAAATGGAGTCAAGGGCATTTAAAATTATGGCTAAATTGGCAGAGAAGCTGCTCAGTTCCTCTTTAGGAAGGCAAATCAAGGTATCTCTTGGTCACGGTGGGTGGGATCATGGGAAGGAAGCTTGGAGACAGGTGGATCTAAAAGACTGTGATTGATTGGAGACAAATCTAGAGGTGTTGTGTGAAAACTACATGACCTAAACATTGATAGGATGCAGAAACCGCTTCACCGATTTCCGTTTTCTTTCTTAATTTTTTTCTTAGAAAACACAGGAAATAATAAGAAAATACAGAAAAAAAGACAAAATCATTTAGTTTTAGCATATTAGCATCCTGAAAAACTTACRAAATGTTTAGAAAGTGAAGTCTTGCTGAAGGAAGCAGGTAGTCCCTGGGGGAAGGCTTTGAGGTTGTAGTGTAAGGACCTACTTCCTGTTCTCTGTTTCCTTTGTATGGACCCACTTCTGGTTCTGTCTGACTTCCTTTTATCTCCGACCTACTTCCTGTTCCTTCTGACCCACTTGCTGTCTCTCTAATACACTTCTGGATCTCTCTGACCTGCTAACTGTTCTTTGATCGGTTAGTCATCTTCCTGCTCTGGCCACCATATCTTCAATGCCTGTTATCATGTCTTCCCTGCCATGGCAGACTCAATTCCTTTGAACTATAAATTAAAGCAAATTGTGTTTTCTTTTTTTTGTGGGTTTGTTCTATCACATCATCAAAAACAGCAACTAATAATTCTGTTCATCCCTCCACTTCTAACTCCTAGCAATAAACATACAGAATAAAAAGTTATACAGGCAAGAAAAAAATTTTCTAATATGAAGATAAGGAGTTTTAMCAAAGAATATAAGGAAGAAGTAAGGAATAAAATAGTATATAATTAAATCAGAATTACCTG
Source organism: Apodemus speciosus (assembly GCA_002335545.1). NCBI lineage: Eukaryota > Metazoa > Chordata > Mammalia > Rodentia > Muridae > Apodemus > Apodemus speciosus. The sequence continues at coordinate 3,889 of BDUI01025786.1, read as the reverse complement.
TGTGTATAATGTAATTCTTAATGGTGAGGAATATCAGAATAATATATAGAATAAAAAGTACAGGAGTCACTAGATTAAGAAAGAGTTAAAAGATTGTCCAGAAACAAATATCAAAATAAGACATAGAATATTTTCTTTGTATAGTATGGGAGAATATATATTTTCTCAAACAACTGTTTTATCCGTCGGCAGGAAAAAAAACTGCTTATTTAGTAACATTAGAAATGAAGTGTCCTGTTTATTAAATACTATTGGACAAATGAAAACTAAGCGACAGGACAGAAGAATAAATTTTAGTCACATATAACTGACAAATTATTCAAACGCACAATATRTTTAAAAACTGCCCAAGAATCAACAGAGAAAAATAAAACACAAAAAAGTGGCAATAAATCTAGTAAGACTGCTCAACTTCATCCCCCATCAGGGAAATAAAAGCTAGAAATCACAACAGGAGAGATACAACAACATAGGAACTAGAATGTGAAGACGACTTGCAGTATGTCTTCACATGAAACCAGCATGTTCAGAGCTATCACACCACAGTGGTGCCCACAGGCTTGAGTACTGGCATGTACACTGTGACATTCCAGACATACCCATCACATGATTGTGGACCACCAGATGTCAAATAAATGATGCCACTGTTGTTCTATAATCTGCCATCTAGATATGAAAAGACATAAAATACTAGCAAAAAAAACAAAAAACAAAAAACAAAACCATGGAAACGTTTAGAACTTCACTTATTTCCTGAGTGAAGAAGAGCTGTACATGTTTGTTACTTAATTCCATCATGAAGATTTAAAAAATAACAAATAAATAAATAAATAGCAAAAAAATAACTACTGAATGGTGTTAGACTGTTAGAAGGGGTGACTTGGAGTGCACAATGTGGCTGTGACTGGAAAAGCCCCCATGGACCCTTTTGTGCTTTGACCTAGCTGATTTACTCAAGTAAGATGATTTTCTGAAGATTCTTCTGTCTGTGCAGCCATGATTCCTTCTGTAGAGTGATTTGTGTCCTTACCCTCCGCCCCCCCCCCAATGGCCAGTGTATAAATTGAAGCCCCTGGTCTGTTGAGTTTGGTTTTGGAAATGACATCTATGGGACATAGTTAGGATGTGATGACTTGTGAAGGGTGATGTCCTGACCCAGTGTGTATAATTCTTTGTTGTAAGGAACCTCCAGGGAAGGTCAGAGGAAGACATTGTGAGAACAAGGCCACTGTAAACCTCTGTGTGGAGAAGCCCATGAATCAGCACCTTGCTCTTGAGATTCTTCTGCCCTTCAGAGATGTGAAAAAGAAACATCTGCTATTCCACCCGGTTGCCTGTTGAATCTGCCTTTCGGAGTCTGAGTTGAATAGAGCAGCCCAGCAGTTCCATGAGGGTAAAAATGAAATGTCTTAAATCTTGTACCTCAGTAAGTGGCATTGTGCCTGTTAGAAAACAGACTTTCAGGAACCTGTAACTCCTGTACTTCCCTTCTTTTAAATATATTTTCACCAAGTCCAATTTGTGTTGCCCATGTACACTTTGGCATATGGTCAAACTCCCAGTGGCCAGCCTCTTAAAGAAAATTTAGACACTCCTCCCCANCAAGGTTTTACCCTGAAACATCATATCTCCTTTGAGCAATGCAGACAATCCCTGCTACAAGATTGAATCTCCTCCACAGTGATTTCAGTTGCTGCTTTTCAATTGTTTAGGCTTACTGTCCCATAAAGCAATAAAATAGGAAATTCTCCACAAAGATGTCCCAATTCCAGCTGGCAGGTAAAGATAATTAGTGGCGAAGAGAGAAAATATTAAAGTTGCCCAATGGATCTGTGTTTCTAAGAAAATTTGTGTGTGTGTGTGTGTGTGTGTGTGTGTGTGTGTGTGTACACTTCTGTCCATTCTCACTAAACTATCCTCCACAGACACCTATTGAGCATCCATAGAATGGTGTTTATAAGCATGATGTAACAGTTCTTTGCCAGTTTAATTTAGAATAATTCTTAAAATATTTCTTTAGAATTTTGATATATTTGCACAGATACTTCACTAGAACATCTATTTTTGAAGTATACAAMAATGTCACTTAAAAGAACTATTCCTATCATATTTTCTATCTGATTGAACATAACAATCTAATATTTAGCCAAAGTTTAGCGTTTATTTGGTTTAAAGGAATTCATCATTTCTGATATCATTCCAGTCATTTTGGTCTTGTGGCAGTTAAGAATAACAGAATTGGTGTTGAAATTTATAATGTAATTTAAAAATAATTTAAATTTTCATTGGTGTTTACTTTTATTACCAGTTAAGAAATAATTATTATAATGATGATAAAAAGGATACTATATTTTTATTAGATATTTTCTTTATTTACATTTCAAATGTTATTCCCTTTTTGGTTTCCACTCCAAAAACACCCTATCCCATTCCCCCACCCCTTCTTCCTACTCACCAACCTACCCACTCTGGCTTCCCTGTCCTGGTATGTCCCTAAACTGGGGCATTGAGTTTTCTCAGGGCCAAGGGCCTCTTCTCCCTTTGATGTCCAAAAAGGCCATCCTCTGCTACATATGCAGCTGGAGCCATGAATCCCTCCATGTGTAATCTTTGGTTGGTAGTTTAGTCCCTGGGAGATCTGGGGGTAGTGGTTGGTTCATAATGTTGTTCTTCTTATGGGGCTGACAGCTCCTTCAGCTTCTTGGATCCTTTCTCTCTAGCTCATCCATTGGGGGCCTTGTGCTCAGTCCAATGGTTGGCTGGGAGCACCCACCTCTATATTTGTCAGTACAATGCAAATCAAAACAACCCTGAGATTCCACCTCACACCAGTCAGAATGGCTAGGATCAAAAACTCAGGTGACAGCAGGTGCTGGCAAGGATGTGGAGAAAGAGGAACACTCCTCCACTGCTGGTGGGATTGCAAGCTGATACAACCACTCTGGAAATCAGTTTGGCAGTTCCTTAGAAAATTAGACATAGTACTACCGGAGGACACAGCTATACCCCTCCTGGGCATATACCCAGAAGATTCTCCAACATGTAATAAGAATACATGCTCCACTATGTTCATAGCAGCCTTATTTATAGCCAGAAGTGGGAAAAGGATGCTATTATATATCCACACACTAGAAGGTTTCATAGACTTTTTCTTTTCTTTTTCAATTGTTTATCTTTGATTTAAATTTTTTTAAGGCCAGGTTTCTTTTACTTGGCTAGCCTGGAACTCTCTATACACTTAAAGATGACCTTGGACTCTAGACCCCATAGCTTCTCCATCACAAATGCTAGCACTACAAGTATGTTGCACCAAGACCAGCAATATTCACAGACATTAAAATTTTTTTTATTTCTTTTTATTTCATGTGTATGAATGTCTGCATACATGTATGTTTGTGAGTGTGTCTGTGTGCACACACACATGCCCACACATACATGTACCACATGCATGCATACATGTTGTGTCTCATGTCTGTAGTGACCAAAGAGAGCACTGGATCCACCAGAAACAGGAGTTATAGACATTGGTACGCTGCCACATGGGTTCTGAAAATGGAGTTTGAGTTCTGTACAAGCGCAGCAAGTATTCTTACCTGCTTAGCCATCTCTCTAGCTCTGAAATACTTTGGATTTATGAATTTTTTATTCATGGACATTTTAATGCAATTTTCCATATAAAATCTTACACAATAGAGCCTAGTAAGTTGGGATATGGAATCTTGTTAGAACAYGCCCATGTGAACCAAGACAGGGACAGATTATAGAAACAGTGGTTTATAAGGTGCAAGAAAGCATGAATCTAGGTGGAAAAACAGAATCAGAGTTTGTATGGCTAGCAGTAGCATTCACAGCTAAGTTAATAATTTTACCAGATGCATTTTAGTTTCAA
>BDUI01025779.1:0-19150 GCA_002335545.1 Apodemus speciosus | reverse complement strand
TCTCCCCACTGTAGGGCATTTCATCTAAGCTCCCTCCCTTTGAATCCTGAGAGACTCTTACCTCCTAGGTCTCTGGTACATTCTGGAGGGCCCCCCCCAACCTCCTATCTCCTGAGGTTGCATGTTTCCATTCTTTCTGCTGGCCCTCATAGATTTCAGTACTTTTCCTGCCACCGAATACATGATCAGGTTCCCCTCTCCCTGCCTCCAACTTCTTTCCCTCCTAAGTCCCTCCCTCCCCACCTTGTGGTTGCTTTCTTCTCCCTCCCAAGTGGGACCGAGGCATGCTCACTTGACCCCTCAGCTTGTTGAGCTTTTTGAGTTTTGTGGGCTGTATCYTGGGTATTTGGCACCTTTATGGGGGGGGGGGCAATGTTAACTTATTAATGAGTACATTCCATACATGTCTTTTTGGGTCTGAGTTACCTCACTCAGGATGATATTTTCTAGTTCCATTCATCTGCCTGTAAATCTCAGGATGTCCTCATTCTTAATAGCTGAGTAGTATTCTATCGTGTAAATGAACCACACTTTCTGTATCCATTCTTCTGTCATGGGACATCTGAGTAGTTTCCAGCTTCTGGTTATCACAAACAAGGATGCTATGATCATAGTGGAACACATGCCCCTGTGGCATTGTGGGGCATCTCCTGAGCATATTCCCAAGAATGGTATTGTTGGGTCTTCAGGTAGACCTATTTCCAATTTTCTAAGAAAACTCCAGATTGATTTCCAGTGTTGTTGTACCAGTTTGTAATCCCACCAGCAATGGAGAAGTGTTCCTCTTTCTCCACATCCTCAGCAAATTGTGCTGTCTCCTGAGGTTTTGATTTTAGCCATTCTGATTGGAATAAAGTAGAACCTCAGGGTAGTTTTGATTTGCATTTCTCTGATCACTAAGGACTTTGAACATTTCTTTAGGTATTTCTCAGCAATTTGAGATTCYTCTGTTGTGAATTCTCTATTTCTATACCCCATTTTTTGATTTGGTGGTTTGGTTTGTGTTGGTTAGCTCGTTGAGTTCTTTATATATTTTGGATATAAGCTCTCTATTGTATGTTGGGTGAGTGAAGATTTTATATCAATCTGTAGGTTGCAGATTTGTCTAATTGGCTATGTGTTTTGCCTTAYGGAAGTTTTCCAGTTTCATGAGGTCCCATTTGTCCATTATTGATCTTAGAGCAAGACCCATTGGAATTCTGTTTAGGAAATTTCCTCCATGCCAATGAGTTCAAGACTCTTTCCCACTTTCTTTTCTATTAGCTTCAATGTATCTGGTTTTATGTTGATGTTCTTGATCCACTTGGACTTGAGCTTGGTGCAAGGTGTGTAATATGGGTCTATTTTCATTTTTCTACATATCAACAGCCAGTTAGAMCAGCATCATTTATTAAAGATGTTTTCTTTTTTCCATTGTATATCTTTGGATTCTTTGTCAAAGATCAAATGTCCATAAGTGTGGTTTTATTTCCGGGTCTTCAGTTCCATTCCATTGGTCATTATGTCTGTCACTTTGCCAATACCATGCAGTTTTCATCACTATTGCTCTGTTCTTTGATTGTTATGTGTTTTCGCTATTCTGTTTTTTTTTTTTTTTTTTTTTTTTTTTTTTTTTTTTGCCTCTCCAGCTGAGTTTGAGAATAGCTCTTTCCATGTCTTTAAAGAATTGTTTTGGAATTTTGATGAGGATTGCATTTGGCTTTGGTAGGATCCCATTTTTATTATGTTAATTCTGCCAATCCATGAGCATGGGAGATCTCTCCATTTTCTGACATCTTCGATTTCTTTCTTTAGATACTTGAAGATATTGCCATTGTGCAGATATTTCACTTGTTTGCTTAGAGTTAACCCAGGATATTTTATATTAATTTTGGCTTTCGTGAAGAGAGTTGTTTCCACAATTTTTTCTCATCCTGTTTATCATTTGTATAAAGGAAGGCTACTGATTTATTTGAGTTAATTTTATACCAGGCCACTTTGCTGAAGTTGCTTATCAATTGGAGAAGTTCTCTGGTAGAGTTTCAGGGGTCGCTTAAGTATACTATCATATCATCTGCATATAGTGATACCTTTATTTCTTCTTTGACAACTTGTATCCCTTTGATATTTGTTGTTGTTGTTGTTGTTATTGTTGTTTTCTTATTGTCCTAGCTCACAGACACTTTGAATAGTACATTGAATAGATATGTGGCAAGTGGGCACATCCTTGTCTTCTCCCCAATTTTAGAGGGATTGCTTYAATTATGTCTCCATTTAATTTGATGTTGGCTGTTGGTTTGCTGTATATTGCTTTTATTATGTTTAAGTATGGGCCTTGACTTTCTGATCTCTCAACTTCTTTTAACATAAAGGAGTGTTTTTGTTTTTTGTCAAATATTTTTCTGCATCTAAGGAGATGATCACGTGATTTTTTATTTAGTTTGCTTATATAGTAGATTATGTTAATGTATTTTCATATATTAAATCAACCTTGTATCCCTGGTGAATGATGGCTTTGATGTGTTCTTGGAATCAATTTTCAAGAATTTTATTGAGTATTTTTGCATCAACAGTCATAAGTGAGATTCTGAAGTTCTCAAGTTCTGAAGTTCTCTTCTTTGGTTGAATCCTTCTGTGGTTTAGGTATCAGAGTAATTGTGGATACATAGAATGAGTTAGGTAGTGTTCCTTCTGTTTCTATTTTATGGAATAGTTCGAGGAATATTGGTATCAGGTGTTCTTTGAAGGTCTGATAGAATTCTGCACTAAATCCATCTGTCTGTGGGCTTTTTTTTGGTTGGGAGTTTTTAATTACTGTTTTTAATTCCTTGTGCAATATAGGCCTATTTAGATAGTTTACATGCTCTTGATTTAACTCTGGTATGGGGTATCTATCTAGAAAGCCATCCATTTCATATTTTCCAGTTTTGTTGAGTATAGGCTTTTAAAGTGGGATCTGATGMTTTTTTGAATTTCCTCCATTTCTGTTTTCATGTCTCCCTTTTCATTTCTGATTTTTTAAATTTGGATACTGCCTCTGCGCCCTTTAGGTAGTTTGGCTAGGGGTTATAYATCTTGTTGATTCTCTCAAAGCACCAGCTTTTAGTTTTCATGACTCTTTATATTGTTGTCTTCCTTTCTATTTGGTTGATTTCATCCCTGAGTTTGAATATTTCCTGCAGTCTACTCCTCTCAGGTGAGTTTGCTTCTTTTTGTTTTAGAGCTTTCAGGGGTGCTGTTAAGTTGTTAGTGTAAGATCTCTCCAGTTTCTTTTCCAGGGTACTTAATGCTATAAAATTTCCTCTTAACACCACTTTCATTGTGTCCCATAAGATTGAGTATGATGTGTGAACATTTTCATTAAATTTCAGGAAGTCTTTAATTTTTCTTTATTTCTTCACTGACCACATTATCATTGAGTAGAGAGTTGTTCAGTTTCTAGGTGTATGTGGGCTTTTTGTTGATTTTGCTGTTATTGAATCCCAGTATTAGGCTGCAGTGATCTCAAAGGATGCATGGAATTATTTCAGTCTTGYATTGGTTGAGGAATGTTTTGTGAGTAATCATATGGTGGATTTTGGAGAAGGTACCAGGAGGTACTAAGAAGAAGATGTATTCTTTTGTTTTAGGGTGAAATGTTCTGTAGATATTTGTTAAAAACATTTGGTTCATAACCCTATATTAGTTTCGCTATGTCTCTGCTTAGTTTCTGTTTCAAAGACCTATCCATTGGTGAGAGGGGGCTTTGAATTCTCCCAATATTATTGTGTAGGGCTCAATGTGTGTTTTGAGCTTTAGTAATGTTTATTTTATGAATGCGAGTGCCCTTGCATTTGGGGTATACTTGTTCAAAATTGAGACTTTCTCTTGGCAGATTTTTTACCTTTGATGAATATGAAGTGTCCTTCCTCATCACACTTAATAACTTTTGGTTGAAAGTCTATTTTATTGGATATTCAGATGGTAACTCCAGCTTGTTTCCTGGGAAAATTTGCTTGGAAGACCTTTTTCCATCCTTTTACTCTGAGATATTGCTGTCTTTGTTATTGAGGTGTGTTTCTTGTATGCAGCAAAATGATGGATCTTATTTGCAAATCCAGTCTGTTAGCTCATGTCTTTTTATAAGTGAGTTGAGTCCATTAATATTCAGAGATATTAAAGAAAGATGACTGGTTCCTGATATGCTTGTGTTTGTAGGTGGCTTTATGTGCTTGTGGTCCTCTCCTTTTGGCTTTGTGTGAGATGCTTAATATTTTGTCTTTTCTTTGTTGTAGGTACCTTCCTTGTGTTAGAATTTTACTTCTAGGATGCTCTGTAGTGCTGGATTGGTAGATTGAATTTTGTTTTGTCCTGGAATATTTTGTTTTCTCCATCTGTGTTCATTGAGAGATTTCCTGGCTATAGTAGCCTGGGCTAACTTTTGTGTTCTCATAGAGTCTTCAGGACCTCTGACCAGGCTCTTCTAGCTTTCATAGTCTCTGTTGAGAAGTCTGATAGGTTGATGTTTGTTTTTACTTAGCCCTTTTCCCTTGCAGYTTTTAATATTCKTTCTATGCTCTGTGCTTTTACTGTTTTGATTATAATGTCACAAGAGGATTTTCTTCTTCAGTCCCATTTATTTGGTGTTCTATAGGCTTCTTGTACCTTTATGGTCATATCTTTCTTTAGGTTGGGGAAATTTTCTTCTATGATTTTGCTGAAGACATTTTCAGGTCCTTTGAGCTGGGAATTTTCATTCTCCTCTATTYTGATCATTCTTAGATTTGGTCTTTTCATTGTGTCCTGAATTTCCTGGATATTTTGGGTTAGGAGTTTTTTCATGTTTTGAATTTTCTTTGACACTTGTGTCAATCTCTTTTATGGTATCTCCTATATCTGAGATTCTCTCTTCTATCTCTTGTATTTTGTTAGTGATACTCAACATTTGTAATGCCTGACCTCTTTTCTAGGTTTTGTATTTCCAAGTTTGTGTCCATTTGTTTTGTTTTTTGTTTCTACTTCCTCTCTTAGGTCTTGGAACACTTTTTTCAATTCCTTCACCTCTTTAATTGTGTTTTCCTGTATCTCCTTAAGGGATTTATTTGTTTCCTCTTTAAGGGCTTTTACTTGTTTACATTTGTTTTCCCGTATTTCTTTCAGTGAGTTGTTGATATCCTCCTTAAAGGACTCTATTATTTTCATAAGATAGGATTTTAGGTCAGCTTTCTGATTTTCAGGTGTGTCAGTGTATTCAGAGGTTGCTACAGTGAGAGAAGTGGGTTCTAATGATGCCCATGCATATTAGCTTCTGTTGCTTGTGGTCTTGAGCTTGTCTCTTGTTTGCCATCTGGATATCCCACATGTTTGCTTGTCTGGATGACTCTGTCTGGAGTCTGCCTCTTTTGTCCCTGGGTTGCTTCAGGATTCCTGGTAGGCCTGAGGCCCTGACTGTAGAAGAATACCTCTGGGACCTTCYAACTGTGGGCTCTTCATAATGTCTGGGAAGTTGCTGATCTGTTGCCCTGGGTGCAGTAAACCTTCTGGGAGGCTTTCAGACTCTTGGGTCTTCGGAGGAGCAGTCAAGCTCTTATCCTGTGTGAACATGTTCTCTAGGTGGGCCTACAGACTGGGGTTTCTTTTTCCCTGTGTGTATCAGAACTCCTGGGAGGCTTTTAGTCTTTGGTGTCAGTTGTCTGACTGCTCTGAGCACAGCGGATGTTCTGGGATGGCTCAGGATATGGTGTCTTCAGCGGAGCAGACTGGCCAGTAGTTAAATGCTCTGAGTGCTATGGATCTTCTGGATGGCTCAGAATATGGTGTCTTCAGGAAAGCAGACCAGATAGCAGTCTGCCCCAGTAGAAAGGACCAGGCAGAACAGGAGTGGTATTCAGGGGGTGGTGGTGGTAGTGGTGGTGGTGGTGGTGGTGGTGGTGGTGGTGGTGGTGGTGGTGGTGGTGGTGGTGGTGATTTTGATAGTTGATGGGCCCAGGGTCCACTGGGCTCCCAGCAACAACTCTGGGACTGGGGGCAGGTGGGGGTTACCAACTGCTGAGTGCAGTGGATCCTCTAGGATGGCTCAGGATATGGTTTCTTCTGGGGAGCAAACCAGCTAGCAGTCTGATTCCTTGCTTTTAAAAAAGCTAGAATAATGGTATCTTAATTATTCATAGTTTATTCACATTTTCACTCCCCATGGGGTTTATATAATAGTCTTTGTGGATATATATATCCTCTGGGGAGGCATTTTCTGGGTAGAACTGTAGTTATCCAAACGCCTTGAAATTTTATGTGACTTTAGTTTTCTACCAACACCCCTCGTTGTGTTAGACTGAATGATTTACATGGTGTTTTGCCTCTTCATTCTTGAATTCCTCTGTATGTCTGATCTAAGGCAACATCTATCACATTTTGGACACTGAATGAGAACTTAGATGGCTTTTCAATTAACCTTAAACACAATGATGACTCATTCACCATAAGAGAGGAGTGACCATAACTCTAGTCCAAATGGGTAAAAACAATTCAGTGTTAATGTAGAATATTCCAGCTGAACAGCACTTTATCAGTTTGTATTATTAGGAGTTATAAGTTCATTACATAGTTCTAAGTAAAATCCTTTCTGCTGCTAGGCAGGGTGGCATATTTGTGTGATCCTAGCATTGTGAGGTTGTATAGAAGGAGGAATTCACAGTCAGCTGGGGCTATGTAACAAGCTGTTCCAACAGAAAAGCAAAATGGAACAAAACAGACCCTTTGCTAATAGAAGACTTAATAAAATAGCTTAAACTAAACAAATTCCAAACCAGTCGTTAGAATTCTAGTTACAACTGAAGGTGGAATTAAAAGAATGCATCTTGGAAAGACAGTCACAGTTGCTTTGGAAGGGAAGAGAGCAATTATGTGTCTCTRTGTTTTGTTTTTGTTTATTGTTTCTTTTATTCATTTACTTATAGAAACAGACCTTACTTTCAAATGGCATTCTGCCTTCCTATCTAGCACACAGGACAGTTTAATTAAATGGCATTCTGCCTTCTTCTCTAGTGCACAGGCCACCTTCTGAGACTAATTCTCTGTTCTGTTTATTGGTCTTCACTGTCTCCATTCAGGTCCTGATGTGTCCCCGAGATGCTGCTCCAGCAGTTGACCTTCCTGCCTGTGAACTTTCCATATTGAAATGATTTTTTTTGTAGTACAAATATCAGGTAGATCAGAATGAAAGCTATCCACCTATTTTCCAGAAGTGATTATAGTAAACAGTACTTTATTTTCTTGAAAAATTCTAAGGGTGACTGTAAAGTCTCATGAAAAGAAACAAAGAAACAAACAAAAGCAAAGACTAGTCAAACSATAGGGTAGATTTTTCAAACACTTTATGTAGGATAATTACATATGCTTTAATCTATCAATTTAAAGATTAAAAGGATAACAGAGTCTTCATTTTGACTGGAACAACATGTATTGACAATTCATGGACAAGGTGTTTTGATTGTAAAAGCTATCTCTCATGTTAGCCACAAAAGAGTGACTTTTGACTTCAAGACCCACCTTCCTGCAGTGTCATGGCAGCTATTCATGACCACTCTAAACGATAAGAGTTTATGTACAACCCAGATGTATTCCACAACTGTTTTTTGTGCAAAAAATGTCTGGACCAGTATTGTGTACATCAAAAACAGGTAATTTTGTAACTGAAATTCTATTTTCTGTCATTCAAGACATAAAAAGTTCTCCATATTATCTGCTAGGATATAGATATATTGTACTAAGGATATCCCAATCTGTGTTATGCAGCAAAGATTTAATTTTACAAAGTCCTTTTAGGAGTCTAATGTAATAACAAATGACAGGACTTTTAGAATATGAAATAATTTATAAACAGATCTTGAAATTTGTTACCTAATTTTTGTGTTGGCATTTTTATAATTCTTCAAATTTGTAATGAAAATGATGAGTTCCGCTGAATATGGAGATAGAACTTCCTACCTTAATGATGCAAGAAATGATCATTTTTGCTTAAGTTGATTTCTTCCTCATCCTGACACACCTGCCTTGTAACCATCCTCCAAGTCTATGTTCAAAATTGATTCACATATAAACTCTCTCTCTCTCTCTCTCTCTCTCTCTCTCTCTCTCTCTCTCTCTCTCTCACACACACACACACACACNCACACACACACACACACACCAGAGTGGGTGGGAGAGGGAAGAGGAGCCAATAAAAAAGTTAAATAAAAGCATGGAAAGAAGTCAAGAAAGAAACTGGGTCAGGACACATGTTTTACTGTAATGATTTGATTCTAAGAGAGTTGCTTTTTCATCTATTCCAATATATAAACACTTACATGTTACTTTCTCTAGCAATGATTAACTTTAATAAAAAATACTTTTGTAATACAGATTCGCTGTTTAAGGGTGTGATTGAGACATAATCTTATTTCCCATGTCATTTTAACATCCTACTACTCTCCTTTCCTGTATTACAGTCATCTAAAACTAAATATTTCCTCCTTAGCAATACTGATTTTCCTTCTTCTGCATTACTCTTTAAATCTCTTTGTCCACAAGACTCAAAAAGTTAGGAGGTTTTAAAAYAAAAGATTATCTCCCCTGGAAAGCACACTGTGAGAAGGAAACTTTATGCTATGCTAGCACATCAGAAAAACTCTGAACTGGTCTTTAGAAGATGTAAGTTTAGCTATGTTTCTTCCTTGATGTGGGAGCTCAGGGCAGTGATACTCCCATATATGTGTGTTCACAAAATGAAAGTATTATAACATGCTTTAGAGGAGAGTTGTGTTAAATAAGAATATTCTTGCAAACAGCAGGTCCCTGGCATGGAACAGGTGCACAGCTCAGGCATGATAAACTCTAAGCCTTGTTTTTACCACTGTTCATCTTTTCTCTACCTCTAGTCCTGCAGAGAATCAAAATATTTACTTTGCCAAAAAAATGACTTAGTCTTATTTTAACTATCATTTCACTTACCCTTTCAAGTACAAGCCTAAGCTCAGGTATAGGAAATGACTTTTGATACATTTTGTTGTTCCCATTTTCCTTGCTTCTATAAATTTGTTTGTATTTCCCATATATACTTTGAATTTCTAGTGAGAGCCTCCTCAATGCATCTATATATGTTGTCCACTAAAGAGTGTGTATAGAGTGAATAATAATTAAGTTGTAGATGTAGTTGTAGTCATAGCATGAAACTTAGTATACAACAATATCAGGATAGAGATACATGTGCCTTGTGAAACGCCATAGTTTTTTGGTTAGTCATGCAACATAGAGTGTGTCACAGAATGATAAAGCTAGAAAATTAAAGGTAGTGTTTCTGCGACAAATTTTCCCAATGAGACTATGTTCTACTAACGCTATCCAATTCCCATTGCTGCTCTTAGGATTCAGAGACTTGGAGTCAAGCCTGGAAAATGCATCAGAAGCATTCTATGAGATTAAAGACAAAATGCATTATTGCCGAATTATAAGAAAACTCRGTGAAAATTTAATTTTCTTGAATTTTAAAAGAGGCAGTGTTTAGTAGTAGCTCAAGTGGCAATTATAGACTTTATTCATATTTACATTTATTCAGTTATTTTTAAAAAATTGCTTGTTGTCTTTCCCTTTATCTCTTTCCATGTGTTTTTTGATGCTCTACATTTGTCTTTTAGTGAATTCTAATAATTCTTGCCAATGCTACATACGTGTGGATTGCTTATTAATGCATATGAGGTGATGGTTATACACACTCATAATGTATAAGATGTGATGATGCAGTTTAACATACATCTTTTCCTGTTACCATGAACAATACTAAGAAAGGTATTTTGTAGTCATGAGTTACATTCGTCTACTATAGCAGATGTTTTGGCATTTGTTTTAGCATTAGCAACTCATGCTGCCTTCTGAAGAGAATCTAGGCACGTTCTCTCAGACTTAATTTGTTTGTCTAATTATAACACATTGATCTTAATATGCCAATCTATAGCAGAAGATGGTAAGGAGGTACAGCTACAAGCTGTCCTCTACTTTGACCTGAGAATTTTCCATAATCTTTTAGCGACCTCAATGTGAGTAAAGCCAGATTCTTGACCACACTGGGGAAAAGAATTTCAGACTAAGCCAATAAGAATCAGATTTAGAACTTAGTTAATCTAAATTAGAAGATGTTCAATATAGCATGGAAGTGGATTTCTCAAAGGAGATTCTGGCCTCATTGTCAAAGTGATGACTGTGTGTAGAGTTTTTTGGAGCTTTTAGAATGACATTTTAAGGAACCCTCTTCTTTTTTTATCTCTATTTCCTGTGTGATGATTAAATTATAGGGTAGTTATGGAGGTATCTTGGATTTGATTGCAATCTGATGAAACCTGGTCCAAGTAGGTTAAGCAAGATTTAAGGATATGTCCTTGATGTTTCTGGCAAGATTCCTAGGAAAGTAAGTTTGTAGCTGGGAAAGGAGGAAGGTATKGAACAAATGTTAATTGTTTTAGTTCCTGATTCCTACTGGTGAGAGTCTTCAGCCACACCTCAGGAATAGAGTTCTTCTWTCTTTATTTCTTCCTTAACAAAGGTATCATTGAGTAGAGTATTCTTCAGCTTCCATGTGAATGTGGGCTTTCTGTTGCTTTTGTTGCTAATGAAGACCTCTCAGATTATGATCTAATTCTTTCTACTTAAAAGTACTGTTTTTAAATCCATACGAAYATATATTATTTATACATATCTATGTTCAGTTCTATATTTTTCTGAAGCATTGAAACATTGCACCTAATGGGCCAAGATGAGTCAGTATTGCTTTCTTCAAGTTTCATTTGTTCAAAATGTTTTCTGTAATGTAAAAGAAATAAGAGGACTTTGGACCAGATGGCTCCTGCTTTCTGTTAGTAACTGCTCTTAGACAATAAAGTGCAGAAGGTTCTTTGAGAGACCACAGCAAGGGATGCCACAGAGACCAAGGTTAGTGCTTTAAGAGTCTAGTCACTGCCACTCAGTACAGCTCTCGGACTTGGCACCATCTTCCTCACAGCTGAAAATAATTAAAGGTCACGAACACCAGGCCTCCCCAAGTTTCTGGCTTTTGCTAATCAAATTTACTGGCACCATTGGGCAGATTCCTCTGTAAGTAATGTAGGACAGGCTGCCAGTTCACCTGTGAAGTTAAGTGACTCCTTAGCTTACAACACAGATCCATGGATAGTTAAACATATTTCAATTAGGGATTTCTTAAACTTTTTTCTAAAAAGCTAGTTTTCTACTGAATTTTATTAGCAATTATTATCAAACACCAACTTGACATATACCAGGGAAAGACACACTGTTGCTTTGTTTAACCTGGCCTGTATTGGCAAAGAACTGATCAAAGACATGCTTAAGTACTCAGTTACTATGTTATCCTGCTGAGTGGGCACATTTGTGCAATGTTAAAGGAATGAGTTCTGGCTAGGAACTGCAGCATATGGTTTGCATTATGAGAGCAGAATCATAAAATAAAATGAAAGAACAAGCATAGCATTGGAAACATAAAATAACACAGTATTTGTTTTTCTTTAAAAGAAGATTGTGCTTTTTTCCTTCTATCAAAACAGGATTCTTCTGGGATGGTGCCTGTACTGTGTTTCAGTAAACTGATGGTTTGAGAATTTAATACATATTTTCCACCTCTTAAAATGTATTTGGACCTATCTTTAGATCACTAAAAAATGTTTATTTTACTCCAGTCCAACTGGATCCAGGACCTCCACATAAAACCAGATACACTGAATCTAATAGAAGAGAAAATGGGGAAAAGCCTCAAACACATGGCACAGGGGAAAATTTCCTGATCAGAACAACAATGGCTTATGCTCTAAGATAAAAAAATAACAAATGGGACCTCATAAAATTGCAAAGCTTCTGTAAGGCAAAGGACACTGTCAATAGGACAAATGGCAACCAACAGATTGGAGAAAGATCTTTACCAATCCTACATCTGATAGAGGGCTAATATCTAGTATATACAAAGAATGCAAGAAGTTAGACTCTAGAAAACCAAATAACCCTATTTAAAAGTCAGGAACAGAGCTAAACAGAGAATTCTGAGGTGACTGCAAATGCTGGCAAGAAAGTGGAGAAAGAGGGACACTCCTTCGTTGCTGTAGGAATTGCAAGCTGGTACAACCACTAGGGAAATCAGAGTGCCGGTCCTTCAGAAAACTGAGGATCCAGCTATACCACTCTTGGGCATATACCCAGAAAATGCTTCAACATGTAATAAGAACACATGCTCTACTATGTTCATAGCAGCCTTGTTTATACTAGCCAGAAGCTGGAAACAACCCAGATGTCCCTCAACAGAGGAATGGTTACAGAAAATGTGGTACATTTACACAATGGAATACTACTCAGCTATTACAGACAAAGACTTCATGAAATTCACAGGCAAATAACTGTATCTAGAACATATCTTCCTCAGTGAGGTAACTTGATCACAAAAGAACACATGTGATGTATATTCACTGGTAAGTGGATATTAGGCCAAGAACGTGAAATACCCCAGATACAAGTCACAGACCACATGAAGCTCAAAATGAAGGAAGACCGAAGAGTGGATGCTTCAGTCCTACTTAGAAGGGGGACCAAATAAACAAGGGAAGTAGAGGGTAGGAGGAACTTGGGAGGAAGAGAGGAGGGGGAGGGGAAAAGAGGGGCAGAATCAAGTATGGGGGGAGGTGGAGGACATGTGCAGAGGGTTAGGAAATTGAACAGAGGTATGTAGCAATAGGTGATGTGGAACTGGGGGTAGTCATGAGAAAGTCCCACATGCCAGGAAAGCAAAAGCTTCCCAGGATCCCATGAGGATGACATTAGTTGAAATACCCCACAAAGTGAAGGGAGAACCTGTTGAGACCATATCCATACTTTAGGCATGGTCCCTGGTAGAGGAATGAGGCCATCTATCCATCTCCAAAATTTCCACCCAGAATTGCTTCTGTCTAAAGGAAATACAGGAACRAATAGTAGAACAGAGACTGAAGGAAAGGCCATCCAGAGACTGGCCTACCTGGGAATCTATCTAACATGCAGATACCAAACCCAGACACTATTGCTGATGCCAAAAAGTGCTTGCTAACAGGAGCTTGATAGAGCTGTCTCCTGAGAGGCTCTGCCAGCTCCTGACCAATACAGATGCAGATGCTCATAGCCATCCGTTGGACTGAGAACAGGTACTCCAATGNTCTCTCAGATGACTCTAGTCTACGTCAAGTTGTTACCAGCACATGGGTAGCAAGTCTTAGGTTCAGGAAGCACACTGTCCCTGGCTCTGCTTTCCCTTGGCTCATGACTGCCTTGGCCACTTGGGATTCTTTGTAGCTCTACATAAATTTTGGGTTTGTTCTTCCTGTTTCTGTAAAGAATGGGATCTGACTGTGACAGGGGTTGCATTAAGTCTGCAGATTGTTTGGGTTACATAGGCATTTTAACTCCAATTCTTCAAAGCCATGGCCCTAGCACACGGGTTTGTGTAATCTGTTTCTCTCTCTTCCGTGTTTTACGGTTGTCAGTGAATGAGTCATTGGTCTTCTTGAGTGAACTCATTCCTATGCTCTCGTGCTCCTGCAAACTAGACTGATGTCTTTCACTGACTTCCCCTACCTCGTGTCCTCTTGTGGTTCTGGGGACTGAACTCACAGCTACACAAGCTGGGAAAGTGATCGACAACTGAGCTGCCTCCCAGCCTACGCTCACCGCTTGCATTCAAATGTGCTAGAAGCCTAACGAAAATAATCTGGGCAATAATAAACGGTAGGGCCTCTCTCGCTTGAGCTCTCGCTTCCCCATTCCCTCCCCTCCCCCTTTCCACATGCTCACGGCTATGGCCGGCCTCTACTTCTCTACTCTCTCCCTCTCTCTGCCTTTCTCTGCCCCTACTCCCCTCTTAGCTCTCCTTCCCATGCCCTGAATAAACTCTATTCTATAAATAAATAAATGAATGAATGAATAAATAAATAATAGAAAGGAAGATGGATGGATGGATGGATAGATGACAGACAGAAAGATGACATAGATAGATAAATAATAGATGATAGATAGATAGACAGACAGACAGATAGGGATGAGAAGAAAAGGAGAGCTATAATAGTCTATATTTGCTGATTACATGACTGTATAAATAAAAAACCTTAGTGAGTCCATCAACAAAAGAAAAGCACTATTGGAACTGATAAAATCAACCCACAAAACTCAGCGCTGCCTCTTCATACTACCACCATTCTGCCTGGGGGGGGGGGGAGACGCACCCTTCTACTCCTGGTACATCACAACCCTTGTCCCTGTATTAAAGTGCGCAGACCTCCTCCGCAGGAAGCACAGAGAATTTCAAAATAAGGAATACATGTCCGAGGAAAGCAAGATACCAAGAGAAACGACATGAACTCACCATAGGGAAGAGCACATACTCTCGGAGGAACTCTTGGGAATCAAATTGGTTATAGTCTCCRAAGTCAGCTGAGAAGAAAATCGGGGAAACAACAGCAGTCGTTACATGAAGATAAAGATGGTAAAACACACAGCAAACTGTGCCCACATACCCTCTTCAACCCCGTTCTCTCCAATGTCCCATTAAACAACACCAGAGCCAAGGCCTATCTTCTGTAAGCCCAACTTTAACCTAGCAACTGTCAGTACTGGCACGTGAACTCCACTAGATGGTTTTTAGAAAGAGTGAGGAAATTTGGAAGCAAGCCCTAATGGCTATTTAAAGAGTTTCAAACAAACCTGTTTGTTTGTTGACTGTGTACYAGACTGGTATCTTATCCCTGTGTGCCAAGGGGACTTTCTAAGTCAAGGTTAATACAGAGAAATGTAACTAGAAATGTATCTGCAGCTGGAAACCCCCACTGTAAATCGCCCTTGGCAGGCAACCTCGAAAATCTTCACACCTCCTGAACACATTTACGTGTCCCAAGATGCCAGGAACTCTGTCTCTCCCCGTTGTCATCTCACTGTGGTATGGGGGGSGGGGGGGGGGGGCACGTGCAAACCGAATCCACAGGAATACCTTGCCTTTCTCACCTCACTTTTACAAAAGCCAAGCCCACACTGGATCTCGACRGAAAAGCACTTAGCAGCTGAGCAGAGGGCTGCAAGTACCACAGAAGGGCCAACAGGACAGTGAGAGACGGTGGAACTCCCCGTACAGAGCACCACTGTCACTCAGGACAGGCAGAGAGGATCCGCTGAGCCTGTCTCAGGTTCAATCACCCGATAGCTCCCATCAGCTCCCTTTACTTCTGGAGGCGTGGTCTGTCTTCTATGCACTGTGCTGGAGGCGTGGTCTGTCTTCTATGCACGTGTGCTGGAGGCATGGTCTGTCTTCTATGCACTGTGCTGGCGCAGATTCATCCATGTGTGTGCACATGGAGACAAGAAGCCAACCTCTGGTCCTTCTCAATTGCTTCTGTGACCTTATCTTATGAGACAGGGTCTCCCACTGAATCTGATGTGTTCAGTGTTCTGTCCTGCAAGCCCCAAGAAGCCTCCTGTCTATGCTCTCGGATATATATGCAGACAAGCTCACCTCCCCCCCCTCCCCCAGACAGGGTTTCTCTGTGTAGCCCTGGCTGTCCTGGAACTCACTCTGTAGACCATGCTGGTCTTGAACTCAGAAATCCGCCTGCCTCTGTCTCCCAAGTGCTGGGATTAAAGGCATGCGTCACCACCACCTGGCTAGAAAAGCTCACCCTTACGTGGGTTCTTGGGAACCAAGTCAGGCCCTCACCCTTGCAAGCTAGCAYTTGACCTGTGAACCATCTCCCCAGGCCAAGAGAACCATGTTTTAACATTATATACTTAAAGGAAGTTTCATCATAGAGACCAAATAGTTCACTTCGAGGACCCAATAAAAAGGGAATCCAGACTGAATCCACCAATTTCCTCAAGGGTCTTCCAACACCCGGGATGCTCGGAATTCACCAAATGCGCAAGCAGTGAGGAGAACACACATGGGGGAACGGCAAGAAAAGCCTCTCTTCACAAAGTCCACGGGAGGCCTTACCTTGCACAGCCAAGCCAGCCAGCCGGATCACTTGTTCCAGGGAGCACCGCAACCGACCTTCAAGCACATCCTTTTTGACTTGCAGGTAATACTGATATCTGTCATTGAAAGAGGACAAACCGTAAACACGGACAGTGGGGCCTGGTCCCAGCAGGATGTACGGGGACGCCCGTTGCCACCTACAGAAGACGGACAGTGGCCTCTGTCTCTGTGTCCCTCTGTTCAGTATCAGGTGCTGAAACCGGTTCACTGCGTGTGAGAACATGACCAGACGGCTGCCGGTGGCTTCGGGGTGAACCATGACCAGGAAGGTCATGGCAACACTCAACAGGGCCCCCTTTCGATGGCTTAATTTGCAATTTGGCAAAATCTAGGATCGCCCAACAGATGGGCCTCTCTGTGTATGTCTGGGGGAGGGGGGGTTATATCGATATATCGATTGCCCTAATTGAAGTAGAAATAACATTTTAAAATAATAAACATGTATCTTAAAAAAAAAAAGAAATTTATAAATGTAAAAGTATGGGAGGCCAGATTGCTAACTGGTCAAATAACGTGGAAATCTGCTGAAGCTTTTCCAGAGTGAGGCTTAACCTCACACGTTTGAGACCCACGGAGATGTGGTTGATTCTAACTTCCCAACCTGGAGCACTTTTTCCAAAAGCCACCTGTAGACAGAACATGTAGATCAGAAGCTGAGATGGCGCATGCTGTCCCTGCTGACAAAACCACCCCTTCAGAATGGCCCACAGGAAAAGCCTTCCAGGGCTCACACAGTCACCTCTCTGACCAGACTGCCCCTGCTATGCTGTCCAAAATACCGGCAGCCATCTTGCTCCTGGTAAGAATCGCTCTGTATTATAGCTTAACTCTGACAGGCCTGTCTGGGGACCCAAAGGTCACCCCAAGCCTAGTTTCTCTAGACATGGACAACAAGGGAACCGATTACGGCAGGGCACGCCCACACAGCCTCAGGAGCGGTGACACTCTGACAGAGAGACTGCTGGAGGGTAAGACACTGGCTCTCTGCCCTCCCCAACCCTCCCCAGTCTGGGTCTATAGGGCAGGGAAAGACACAAGACAAGACGTAACAAAACAAAACAGGTTAGTCTCTGGTGGAAAAAANAAACAAACAAAAACCCCAAAGATATAAGAGCCAGAAAGTGATTTTTGTTGCCTCCATAAGCAAGTAAAAAGAACATATAGACTGGATTCTGACTGGGTGCTGAAACCTGAGTGTCTCAAGGGTGTAGTTGTCATTGCCCAGCTCTAGAGGAAACTTAAGGGAAGATGAAAATGCTGATATCAGTTATCTCACCAAACAGAAAAAGCAAACTATTCCTTAAAAAAACTAACTTAAGAGTAAAGTGTTTGAAAATGCTCCTGTGAGGTGTCAAAGAACCTGAATAAAAGAAATGTTGCTGGGTTGCTTCACTTAGCATGATATTTTCTAGTTCTGTCGATTTTCCTGTGAACTTGGTGAAGTCATTWTTTTTAACAGCTGAGTAGTACTCCATTGTGTAAATGAACCACATTTTTTGTATCCATTCCTCTGTTGAGGGGCATCTAGGTTGTTTCTAGTTTCTGGCTATTATAAATCAGGCTGTTTTAAACATGACCTTGTTATATGTTGGAGCATCTTTTGGGTATATGGTATAGCTAGGTCTACAGGTAGTACTATGCCCAATTTTCTGAAGACACCAAATTGATTTCCAGAGTGGTTKTACCAGCTTGCAATCTCACCAGCAATGGAGAAGTGTTCCTCTTTCTCCACATCCTCACCAGCATCTGATGTCACCTGTGTTTTTTTATCTTAGCCATTCTATCTGGTATGAGGTGGAATCTCAGGGTTATTTTGATTTGCATTTCCCTGATGACTAAGGRACTAAGGCTATTKAACATTGTTTTAGGTATTTCTCAGCCATTCGAAGTTTCTCAGTTGAGAATTCTTTGTTTAGCTCTGTACCCCATTTTTGAATAGGGTTATTTGGTTCTCTGGAGTGTAAAGTCTTGAGTTCTTTGTATATATTGGATATTAGCCCTGTATAGGATGTAGGGTAACATGGCTATCCTCTGAGAGGCCCAAAAAGCAGCTGACTGAGACAGATGCTTATATTTACACCCAACCATTGGATTGAAGTTGGGCACCACTGTGGTTAAATTAGAAAAAGGCTGGAAGAAGCTGAGGAAGAGGTGATCCTATTGGAAGACTAACAATTTCAACTAGCCTGGGCCCCTGCGATCTCTCAGACACTGCACCATCAACTAGGCAGTGTGAATGAGCTGGTCAGATTCCCCCTAATCCCCCTGACACATATACAGCAGAGAACTTCCTGGTCTGGCCTCAGTGGGAGAAGGTGTGTCTAACCCTGGAGAGACTCCAGGCCCCAGGGAGTGGGGATGCCTGGCAGGGGAAGGGGGATTAATATCCTCTTGGAGACWTTGGGAAGAGGACTGGGATGAGGAAATGTGAGAGGGTAAACCAGGAAGTAGGTAATGACTCAATTGTAAAAATAAAACAAAACAAAAACAAAAACAAAAAAATACAAAACAAAAAAACAAAACAATACTTAGTATCTTAAATATGTCTTGCAGGCAGATTGCCTGGTATAGATGCCCTTCTCAATATCTTTGTATCTACTTTAACTATAGCAACCTTTGATTTCTCTGTGCCTAACTCCTAACATTTTAATTGCTACCATTTCCCCTGTAGTCACAAAAGAAAATAAGACATACTTTGAAAAAAAATAGAAAATAAAAATAAAAGTTGTTCCTGTGTACTTTATTTTAAATGTTAATTCTCACACTAATTACTACTAATAAATAATTTAAAAAATGAAAGAATAAAAGAAAAGAAGTAAGGAAGAAAGAAAGAGAGAATAAAGAAAGAGGAAGGAAGAAAGGAAAGAAAGAAGGAAGGAAGGAAGAAAAGGAAGAATTTCTTGACTTTTGGTTTGTTGCCTGAATCATAGGCCCAGGGTCAAGTAAAATATTTTGCAAACATGTGGTGAACCCAGGAAGGGATTTCAAAAGAAAAAAAATTTAATAGTTATAATTGAAGCATTAATAAGAAAGCAAAGTAGAAAAGTGACTTATTTCAGCTCACTGTGTTCACACTGAGGTTGGAAGTAAAATGGTTATGGTAGCAATGGAAGAAGC
>BDUI01025774.1:5917-23504 GCA_002335545.1 Apodemus speciosus | reverse complement strand
ATTTAACCCTAGGTTATGGCTTTGCTGCCTTACTTAGGGGTGTAGAGAAGTGCTAGTTGATTGTGAAGAGATTTTTTTCTTTGAGTTGATATTTTGCTTTCTTTCTGTCTGTCTCTTAAGCTTGCTAAACCTTTTTATTTATAACATGTCCCACATGTCCTCTACTGCACTTTTTGTTATCTCTCTTTCAGTCTTAAATTTCAGTCCACATCAACCCTCACTTCTTTTTCAAATTCCATTTTCTATTATATACTTCAATAGCCCAGGACAATCTTTGGTATGTTTCTGTTTCCTAGTATACCTTTCCAGTTATTCACAGAAGCTGTTTTGCTGTATAGTTCTTTGGTAACAATGCAGTTGCTACCTAGATGTTCATGCTACTTCCTTTCTTTGTCCAAAATAAACTAAATTGAAGTGCAAATTAAAAATAATTTGAGTTGAAATTTTGATTTTACTCCAGTCAAACCGAAAACAAGGAAAAACAAACTGGCTAAAAATGTTAGTAAGAATGTGAAGTAGGAAAAGCTTGGACTCACTGTCGGGGCACTATGGATATTGGCATGGGACTATTTAAAAATCCCTATAAAACAGAATTGCCATGTGACCAGTCCATACACTCCTGGGCATTCAGAGGTGCCTACAACAGAGATTTTTATGGAGCTCTACCAACAGTACAAGACAGTGAACCAGTCTTGATGTCCAACAATGGACAAAAGGATAAAAAAAGYTTCATGCCTGCAAAGAAATTTTAGTTAGCAATGAAGAAGTGTGCAACTATGACATTTACAGGCAACTAGAACTGGAAATATATACTGATTGAAGTAACTCAAGTTCTGAGAAACAAACACTACATGTTCTCCCTCCTACCTGTATTCTAGTTATGAATTTTAGAGCAGTGTATTTCAGTTTGAATATTATGAAAGGCCARAATAGAGGAGTCATTAGGGAGAAGGGACTGGGAAGGAGAATAGTAGAAAAGAATCAGCATCAAAGCAGATGGTGGCAATGCTGGGATTGGAAAGCTCCAGGAAAACAGGGAGTTAGAAAGGCAGAGAAGTGGGGTTAATCCAAACTAAAGTTGCATGAAAAAGTCATATTAAAATCCACTACTATGTAAGCTTATTTAAAAAAATATAATTGAAAACAAAACAAAACATAGAAAACACTTTAATTAAAAAAATCTCTTTATAAACACTACTTAACTGGTCACATGACCTTGTGTTTTCACTTGTCTTATTTACTGGGATCAATGACTGACATATCTTCAGTTTTTTTAGATCCTCTTTTCTTCAGTGAATCTCTCCAACCTCCAGTATGTCTGCATTTCCACCTCAGGATCTTACACTATGATGTTAATCTTGCCCTTTATTGAGTCAAGCTTTTGCCTCTTCCTGCAATGACTATAGTGAGAATGTACTTTCATAGTGTGTCATAAACATAGACTCTTCCTTCTTCCACCCACTTGACATTTGAGGAAAGTACCATGAGGCAAATATAGATTTTGCTTTGTCTTAGCATAACTATGTTACTTGACCAAATCCCTTACAACAGTCAACGTTTTGAAATATGAGACTACATATTGTCAACTGTTGTCTCCTTCTCCACCTCCTCCTTCTCTTTCTCTTCCTGCTGCTCTTCCTTTTCCTCTTCCTCGTTTTTCATCAATTTAGCACTGAAGCTTCTACAAGGACAGAGCCGAATAAATATTTATTGTAACTGAGCTGCAATAATTTAGTAGTATTGCTTCCATTTTGGTCCAAATAACRTAATAACGTGGTTTCAGAGAACGTGGTGTGCCTTCAACCAAGCATTGCTTCAGTATAATAGCTGTTAATTCTTCCCAACTTACTCAACTTTTCTCTAAAAAATAAATCATGTCACTATGTAAAGTGTCCAGAGTCATACAGTTCTATGTGGATGTGAACACTCACATGTTCCTTTTGCTAGGTGTGCTGCTTATGATTTTAAGCCATTATCTGACATTATATCCCACCTAAAGGGGATCAAATTCTAGATATTCTAGAACCTGGGCAAAAATATTGGGAGTAATTCAAATATTCATTGAAACTGGACAGCACATAAAAATACTATGAATTTTTGAGGTAAATCTCAAAATAAATCTAAAATGTTGGTATTAACCTTGGATTCAAACTTTGTCATAATTATTGTTATGAATAACCTATGCAGCAGTCCATACCTAATTTTTAAATTTGTCTTGATTGATTAATACAATTCAACTGGTAATTTATCTTTAAGCAACATCATATGTTCACCAAWATATGAAGATTATATGCATAAACATATCGATACAAATAAGAACAATGGCATTAATATTTCAAGAATATATAGGGTGAATTTAATAGTGAAACATTATATATTGTACTAGCCATGAGCAAATGAAAATATGTCTCTTTGAAAAGAAAAGGAAAACAAAGAACAATTTATTATTTTTCTTAACTTTGATTAATTAGCTGCCAATCTTATATCTTATTATATTTAAATCTGATGCCAAACTTGTGTATAACAAGACATCTGATTGACAAGGCAGTTTTTTATTCATGGCTGTGATGCTATACTTATGTATAACTAGGTATTTGATTGGCATATGAAAAATGTCAATATAACTTTGTACTCCATCTAATAGCTGTTATTATTCAAAAGCAACATGAGAGCTGCTCAAATGTTTGATCATATTTTTAAATTTTATTTCTTTTAGATAATATACAGCCATGAAATTAATTTAGTTTATGATATTAATATATTATGCATGGGAAATACACTAAACTATTGAAATGCATATGCTATGGGCTTTGAACTCCATCTCATTTCATATTTAATACTGATTTTCATATAATACAGTATAATGTCATGTACATTCAAATGTAGYAAAAAATAAAATACTTCTTTAAAATATATCAATCAAATGTTAATGATAAAGTATCAGAATAAAAAGGCATCTTATTCATGTTTCTCAAGGTCAGAGTGATGTTTCTTTATGATTTTCTTATTTGGAGTTTTCATGTATGCTTACGTAGTAAATTGTATAACAATTTTATTATTGTAATTATAATATAACTACATTATTTCTGTTTTCTATTTTCCTCTATCAAACTTCTCCAATGCTCATCCGTTACTATCTCTCAAGTTTATGGGACTTAAAAATATTATTACACATACACGCATATATGCATATATATGTATATTGCAGGTTCTTTTCTGGGGAAGATCATATCTCCTGTTATATGCAGTCCCCAGTTGCCCATAGTTCTTTATCTAGACCCTGTGAGAGTTCTCACCTTCACATTACCAATTCTACTGGCTCTATTGGTGTTATTATGGTTCAGGAAGTCATGCTAATGAAAATTCATGGATGTGCAGACTCTATGAGGTTTTTAGGAGATATAATCTCACAGCAAACTTTCTGTTCCTCTTGCAATCTTTCCACATTCTAATCCACAATTATTACTCCACTTTTAAGTGTTGTAATTGTGTTGCATATGTTTTTGTCAGGGATGGAGGAAAGGATTCATTTCAGTCACAATTCTATATAAGATTTCATCATCAAAAACAGTGAGGTCAGGAGTTCAAGCAGTATAGGAAACTGGAGGCAACAAAGGGATAACATTTGAAATATAAACAAACAAAATGATTAATAAATTAAAATAGAAAGAAAGAAGCCAGTTTACAAAGATTTGATTATCCAATACTCACTTGAGGATCAGGATTTCAAGTAATCAATAATCTACCTGATGATTACTGNAAAAAATAAAATACTTCTTTAAAATATATCAATCAAATGTTAATGATAAAGTATCAGAATAAAAAGGCATCTTATTCATGTTTCTCAAGGTCAGAGTGATGTTTCTTTATGATTTTCTTATTTGGAGTTTTCATGTATGCTTACGTAGTAAATTGTATAACAATTTTATTATTGTAATTATAATATAACTACATTATTTCTGTTTTCTATTTTCCTCTATCAAACTTCTCCAATGCTCATCCGTTACTATCTCTCAAGTTTATGGGACTTAAAAATATTATTACACATACACGCATATATGCATATATATGTATATTGCAGGTTCTTTTCTGGGGAAGATCATATCTCCTGTTATATGCAGTCCCCAGTTGCCCATAGTTCTTTATCTAGACCCTGTGAGAGTTCTCACCTTCACATTACCAATTCTACTGGCTCTATTGGTGTTATTATGGTTCAGGAAGTCATGCTAATGAAAATTCATGGATGTGCAGACTCTATGAGGTTTTTAGGAGATATAATCTCACAGCAAACTTTCTGTTCCTCTTGCAATCTTTCCACATTCTAATCCACAATTATTACTCCACTTTTAAGTGTTGTAATTGTGTTGCATATGTTTTTGTCAGGGATGGAGGAAAGGATTCATTTCAGTCACAATTCTATATAAGATTTCATCATCAAAAACAGTGAGGTCAGGAGTTCAAGCAGTATAGGAAACTGGAGGCAACAAAGGGATAACATTTGAAATATAAACAAACAAAATGATTAATAAATTAAAATAGAAAGAAAGAAGCCAGTTTACAAAGATTTGATTATCCAATACTCACTTGAGGATCAGGATTTCAAGTAATCAATAATCTACCTGATGATTACTGWTAGCGCCAACCATGCACACTGAGCCAGATCAAACCCACTTATCTGGAGTACACCCCTCAGGACAATGAACAGATTGAAAARGGGAAAGGTTTACATGGATGATGAAATGTTCTCCAAACTAAGGGGACCACTGAACAGTGAGCATAAATTGCAGGTCATGGTTCATCACTGACAGGTTTAAAAGTWCGAAATACATAAGGAACAAATGAATATTTGATGACTATTAGCATAGATAGGTTCATTAGAAAAAAATTAACCTTCATGTAAAATAAGATTAAGAAATTAATTTCTGGGCAACTGACTTTTCAGATAATCCCAGCTTATTAATACTACCTTGGCAATCACTGGCTATTTAAAGTAGGTCAGCAATTTTTTTTTTTTTTTATCTATACAAAAGAAAAGTCTTTCATGTCACACAGGAAAATTGTTTTTCAAAATTGTTCTTACCTTTTATATCTTAGAATCAAAGCACTAGGAAGGATTCACAGAGTTCCTGCCTTCACGTTGGATCAAGTTAAATCATCCCCGACAGAAGCAAGGCTAATTTTGATTCCCAGTTGATGTTGTTCKYCCAAGTGAATGACTGTTCTGCTCAGAGCTAATTGAGTTCAGTGGGTGTGCTTCTCATCACGGCCTCTTCACTTCGGCCTCTGGGAACACTTTCAAATCCCAATCCTACTTTCACTTCCACTTTATACTGCTCAAGGTAAGATCCTTAAGAACCATAAGCCTAAGACTGACTCTTTAGTGTAATCATAAAGACAATTGCATATGACCAGGAATAAATGATTCTCTAGGCCAAGATGAGTGAATTCTGAGGCCTAAATGGGCACTAGGTGACTGTACCTTACTGAGAAAAAGCAACTGAACTTGGATAAGGGRGATTCTAAGAAGCCAATAGGCACAATGGTGCAATACACATTCTTTGTGCAAACATGCTAGAGAACAAGAAGATACTGGACACTTTGGTAAACTTCTCAGAGTTTCTAAGAAGTGTTCATAGATGGAAAAAATCTTTTTTTTTGTTTGTGGTTTTTAAAGAAAAATTGAAGACATGGCAAAAAATAGGCATGACTGTTTATGAAGTAGAAATGAAAATCTATATTCCTTCCCAAAGGAAAATAAATTTYGTTCTTCGTGTTTGGAGTACTGCCCCAAATCAAAGGAGAACATCTGGTTCATCCACTGCTGATGTGGATGGGATGGAAATAGCACTGGAGCCRTTCTGCTGCAGAGGGCAAGCATCTCTCTTGCATAGAGAAGGTTGCTAAGCAGAAGAAAACACAAAAGGATACTGCAGCCTTTACAGGAAAATCCGATGCAGKAAAAGGAGGAAGGGTAATCAAGGTTGAACAGAGCATGAAAATAAAGGAACAGGAAAGAGGTAAAGATGGTGAAGAGAATGAGGAGAAAGGGGAGACAGAGATGGTGAAAGAAGTGGGAAAACAGTGGGGGAAGATGATAAAGATGATATTTTTTGTTTTGTTGGGTGTTTTGTTTTGTTTTCTTGTATGTAAAGTATTTAATACCCCTGTAAAATAGAGAAATATARACCTTTGTAATATTGTTTTAAAATATACAGTGTCTTCTTTTGTATATTGCATACACTCCTGAATGGGTTTGTATATAATCCTTATCTCGTGGTTTTTTTATTAAAATTCATGCAATATATTCTGATGGCAGTTTCGTTTCCTTCATCTCCTCCCAGCTCCTCTCCAACTCTACACATATCTAATACACACTCCTTTTCCCCCTCTTTAGACAACAGAAAAAATGAAGATAAATAACAACAACAACAACAACAACATAAAAATCTGTTGAAATTGTCAATAGCTACTAACTTTGCCTGGGACAGTTTGGGTTTGTGAATTGACAAAAAAATTATTGTAGGTTCTTTTTGCTGTGCAGCACAAATTAGTAATGTATAAGATATGATTTGTTTATGGTTTTAACTGCATTTGTCTCTGGTGCAGCATATATGAAAATAATTGTTCTGGTAATGGAGTGCCACTCTGTGATTGTGAAAAAATGCAGTTGTTCTGTTGACATTTTGAACACTTCTGAAAAAAATACAATACAAAGATGAAGATATTCTCATTGTGTGTCGCATTATGTAAGACACAATTCACTGTTGCTATTCATATTCTTTCCTAATTGTGTAGTATAACTAGAGGTACTTATAGGAACATATTATTATTATTATTATTATTATTATTATTATTATTATTATTATTATTAATTAGTTTTTCAAGACAGGGTTTCTCTGTATAGCCCTGGCTGTCCTGGAACTCACTCTGTAGACCAGGTTGGCCTCAAACTCAGAAATCTGCCTGTCTCTGCTTCCCAAGTGCTGGGATTAAAGGTATGTACCACCATTGCCYGGCAATTAGAACATAATAATACTACGTAATTACTCTTTAGGATAGCAGTTCAGCAGCATGGTCAGAGAGATGGTCATATAAATTTAACAAATTCCTGATAATCCTGGAGCTCATTCAACCCACTGATGCATATGTAATATGAAGATATAGCATTCATAATTTATTGGCTGTATGTTGAGTTTCAAACCTAGAGAAGAGCCAARTATTGTCTCCTGCAAACAGCCACCATAAGTGTGTGCYATGGTCAGGAAGCTGCTAAGAAATGATTTTACTCAATATGGTGATTCTAATTGTGGCACCAGACACATTGTGGTCTACATCCTTATTTCAGCCTTTCTAAAAAGATCCTGCTAGGTTATATGCCAATTCTTTAGTGAGATAATAAATTTATGTTATTGCTTTGGTTTGAATATTAAAATTTCTCCCCCACTTAAAAGTTAAAAGCAGAACGCATGATATAATATAACGAATTAGGCATTTATAAGATACTCTATAGTGACAGAGGCGCCTATATGAATGAGATTAATATCTTATTAAAAAGACCCCAGATCTGAAGATGTAGTTMATAACTTTTCTAGTTTATGTGAGACCCTGAATTTGACTCCTTGCACCCCAAAAGTAAAAAAAAAAAGTCGACAGACAAACCAACAAACAGGCAAAAAAACAGGCTGATACACTCACAGAGAATCAGATTTCTCTGCCATGTGATGACACAGTGAGAAAGATGCATCCAAGAGAAATGAGCCCTCACCAGGCACTGGCTCCGCCAGCACTTTGGCTTGAGCTTCCCTTCTTCCAGAGCYGTGAGAAACAAATTTCTGCTGTTTATCAGCCAGCAATGTATAATATCCTGTCATAGCAGTACAGACTGAAACAATTTCTTAAAGCAGCCACTGTGTAGTAATTTGTTGCATAGCAGTAGAGGGCTAACACAGCAGTAAGCCAGTGCCTGTCCTACCATTAGGGGAAAATACACTATCTTAGTTTCTCAACTTCATATACAAAGGTGAACACATTGTTGTTCAAATACAAAGGTGTATTTTCCCTACCACAACTGCATGAAAACTCATTTTGGGTTTTGTACTCTGACTTTATGAAAAGTGAATAAGACAGTTGGAGGCTGTGGAATGGCTAGGTTCATTTTATTAGTGGGAGGTATGAGAATCTTTGTGGGCTTAGATGCAAATAACCACATTGATCCATGCTCAGAAAGAGGAGTTATGCAGGCCAGAAGGCAAGAGTTGGAAGTGGACACCTTGAAGGTTAATTACTCCACAGTCTTTACATTTTAATTATCATTTAGCTAACATTTAATATAATTTAATTCTTTTAGGCTTACCATATTACTTTCTTTTCCTATCCAGAATCTGGCCTGTGTTTTTATAATTCTGTTTCCCACTTTGGTCCATACAATTATGAGTAATATTTTAGTAGATACTTTGAAGATTGTGACAAAYATTTGTAAGCTATTAAATAAAACATAAATGAACAGTTATTCTGCCTCCTAAAAATAAAACCATCTTAGAATATCTTACCTCCCTTTCTCTGCCCATCTTATGCATATTTGACATACACACTTGCAGACACCAACAAATGCATTTGCATATTTATATGCCTTCAAAACATTGATACTATTGTTGTGTAGATCAATATTTTATCATACTTATCCACAATTTTTACTAGTTTAATTAGTTTATTCTTGTACTTCTAAGCATACTAGTAGGGTCTAGTTTTAAGAACTCATTTTTTATATTTTCTTTAAGGCAGYTCTGTCTCTASGATTCAAATTATTTATACTTTTCTTTGCCTGATAATAACTTTCAAAGGTTGTACTAAAGATATTCTTATAGGATATCAAATTTAAGTTAACATTGCTTTGCTTCTTTCCATGACTCCATGAAGATCACATTCCACAAATTTCCTACTGTATCATGGGAAGCTGACAATTTTGCAGATATTCCTATTAAGGGACAACTCCTTTTTTTTTTCTTTTTAAAAATTTATTTTCTCATATATTACAACCCTACCAGAGTTTCCCCTCTCTCCTCTCCTCCCAGCCACCACACTTGCAGATGCATTCATCCTTCACTTCTATTTAGAAAAGKGCAGGCCTCCCAGGGATATCAACCCAACATGGCATATCACACTGCAATAAGACAAGCTGTAAGCCCTCTTATTAAGGCTGGAAAATTCAACCCAGTAGGAGGAAAAGCTTACCAAAAGCATGCAAAAGATTCAGACAGAGAGTTCACATTCTCACTGTTAGGAATCCCACAAGAAAATCAAGCTACACAACCATAACTGCTTTCTTTTCAATCTTCAGGAGTACTTAAAAATCTTCCTTAGTTGCCAAACATTTTAGCTGTACTCTATTTTACATGGCTATATGTTAATAGCAAGTCTTGGATCTGTATCTGAGTATTTAGCTTGAAGGTACTTTCTTCTATTGTCTCTGCAATTATTTATTTTAGCATTGTCTGTTTGTTCATTGAGAGTAGGTCTCTATGATTACCCCAGATTGGTCTCAATTTTGGGATCTTCCTGCTTCAGTCTTCAAGAAAGAAATTAATCAATTATTGTGTTATTTTGAATCCCGTTTTGAAAATATCCATTTACATTTACACTCAGGGATGACATTGTAGAGTGCTTCTACCATAGTAAATTCCCTGACATACTCCTTTGCAACCATATTTTCTCTAGATCATCAGTATTAATTTACTTTTCCAATACTGTTGTTTTTTTAAACTGTGTCTCTTTTGACACAGAGAGTCACAAACCACCAAAGTGTAAATATGACTGTGAGACTGAGAGAATGTTTATTTTGTTCCTGATAGACAACACCCATTTCTGGTAAGACCCTTTCTTCAATATTGAAAAGGTAAATTAGTGATCTGCAACTTCTATTCCCAGATACATCTCTGCAATTGAGGAACAAAGGCATATATCTACGTGCTTTGTGCTTTGGATTTTAATTTTCAGTGATTCACAAGATGCCATGACTCTTAAAGCAAACATGCCTTGAAGGNATTTGTAAGCTATTAAATAAAACATAAATGAACAGTTATTCTGCCTCCTAAAAATAAAACCATCTTAGAATATCTTACCTCCCTTTCTCTGCCCATCTTATGCATATTTGACATACACACTTGCAGACACCAACAAATGCATTTGCATATTTATATGCCTTCAAAACATTGATACTATTGTTGTGTAGATCAATATTTTATCATACTTATCCACAATTTTTACTAGTTTAATTAGTTTATTCTTGTACTTCTAAGCATACTAGTAGGGTCTAGTTTTAAGAACTCATTTTTTATATTTTCTTTAAGGCAGYTCTGTCTCTASGATTCAAATTATTTATACTTTTCTTTGCCTGATAATAACTTTCAAAGGTTGTACTAAAGATATTCTTATAGGATATCAAATTTAAGTTAACATTGCTTTGCTTCTTTCCATGACTCCATGAAGATCACATTCCACAAATTTCCTACTGTATCATGGGAAGCTGACAATTTTGCAGATATTCCTATTAAGGGACAACTCCTTTTTTTTTTCTTTTTAAAAATTTATTTTCTCATATATTACAACCCTACCAGAGTTTCCCCTCTCTCCTCTCCTCCCAGCCACCACACTTGCAGATGCATTCATCCTTCACTTCTATTTAGAAAAGKGCAGGCCTCCCAGGGATATCAACCCAACATGGCATATCACACTGCAATAAGACAAGCTGTAAGCCCTCTTATTAAGGCTGGAAAATTCAACCCAGTAGGAGGAAAAGCTTACCAAAAGCATGCAAAAGATTCAGACAGAGAGTTCACATTCTCACTGTTAGGAATCCCACAAGAAAATCAAGCTACACAACCATAACTGCTTTCTTTTCAATCTTCAGGAGTACTTAAAAATCTTCCTTAGTTGCCAAACATTTTAGCTGTACTCTATTTTACATGGCTATATGTTAATAGCAAGTCTTGGATCTGTATCTGAGTATTTAGCTTGAAGGTACTTTCTTCTATTGTCTCTGCAATTATTTATTTTAGCATTGTCTGTTTGTTCATTGAGAGTAGGTCTCTATGATTACCCCAGATTGGTCTCAATTTTGGGATCTTCCTGCTTCAGTCTTCAAGAAAGAAATTAATCAATTATTGTGTTATTTTGAATCCCGTTTTGAAAATATCCATTTACATTTACACTCAGGGATGACATTGTAGAGTGCTTCTACCATAGTAAATTCCCTGACATACTCCTTTGCAACCATATTTTCTCTAGATCATCAGTATTAATTTACTTTTCCAATACTGTTGTTTTTTTAAACTGTGTCTCTTTTGACACAGAGAGTCACAAACCACCAAAGTGTAAATATGACTGTGAGACTGAGAGAATGTTTATTTTGTTCCTGATAGACAACACCCATTTCTGGTAAGACCCTTTCTTCAATATTGAAAAGGTAAATTAGTGATCTGCAACTTCTATTCCCAGATACATCTCTGCAATTGAGGAACAAAGGCATATATCTACGTGCTTTGTGCTTTGGATTTTAATTTTCAGTGATTCACAAGATGCCATGACTCTTAAAGCAAACATGCCTTGAAGGCTAGCTTCTGAAATGGTTCTGGACAAACTAATGCCTTCATTATGACTCTAAGAAACTATTCATGTTATGCTGTTGGCAGTATTTCAGTACTGCTGTTCCCAGAAGAGCTGGTGGGTTCCATCATTATGACACCATACTTTTACTTACTTCACAATAAAAGTGGATGTCTTATTAAAGAAGATAAAGTGAGGAATACAAGGAAAATCAGCCAGATATCCTTGAGCCCTAGATATTGTTTTGACCTCTAATTACTTGCTGGGGTCTATATTTTATATGTCATTTAAGATTGGCCGACTATGCTGGAGTGGCGGAAGTTTTAGGAGCCAGCTACTCATGAAGACAGTAGAACCACAGGATGGTAAGATCAACTATACACATTCAGCTTCTACTAGGAACATGTTTGATAACATTCCATCCACTAGACTAGTCCCACAGTTGAGCTAAATGATGTCAAGTAGTAGAAACATACATTTTTTTCCTATAAAGATTGGACCAGGAAAACAATGAATACTTTAGAATAATTGAATCTACTCCAATCTTCAATATTGCTCATATATAACATTAACCCTTTAAATGAAATATTTCTCAGCACTTGGGAGTCAGAAATACATTCACACAAAAATAAACAAAATATTTTTTTATTTATTTTATTTATTTACCTTGTTATCAGGTGAATATATAGTCATCACGTCATGTGATATGGGACTGGATAAAATCAAGGCTGCAGAGGATATGGAGGTCAACCTTGCGAAGGAAACGTGGGATAGAAACTGAGATGCCACATGCTTCTGCAACTCCTCTAAGAATTTTGGTCTGCCACACACCAATGTGTCACACACATTGGATGTAAGACTGCTACCAGAATACCATACCAGTGCGACAGAGGCCAGGGAGGCTGCTGCTTCCCCTATCTTTGTGGAAACCCTAATAGATGATGATTCACCCCAACCCCAACTTCTGAGTTACCTTATCATGCTGGCCTGGTGACAGTATGGCCAGATACAATTGACCGAGGATTTAGGGGTTTGGTATTGGCTCCAATACTGTATATAAGCATATGCACTTCACACTGAAATGTAGATCTGCACCCTCATGCTGTCTCCTGGGTGTGATTGCCAGGATTCGACTCCATCTCCTCTCACAAACACTCCTCCACCCCCATCCTTGGTCCTGTTCCCACATCTGGTGCCTGATGAAGAGTGGGTGTGTGGACCCATTCTGAACAAAATGGCCAATACTATCTYTCAGAGAAAGCATAGTCCATTGGAAGTTCTGAAAGGGATCTTGGAGAATAGGTAGCTGACACATTCTGAAAAGAAACTCAATACCCTTTTGAGAAAGTTCTAGTCTTATGTTAGACGACAAAGTTTGGGATGGGCATACCTGGGAACAGATGGTGGCGATGGGCAGGGAAGAAAGAATTGAAGCAGCACAACTGCTTCTGTGCTTCTTGCCTGTCCTGAGCTGCCTAAGTGGTTCTGTGGTAGATCTGCGGCCTCTGCCTGTAGTGTTGGCAACTTCCAAGGGCGACTCCCCAATGGCACTCCCAGAAAGCTCAGAGAATACACCTGCCTCCACAGACGAGGAGCAAGCAGAGCCAGGTGTTGCTGTCCCTGTAGATAAAGGTTCAACTCCATTTTACCTTAATCTGATAGACCTTGGAAATGAGTGTAGAGGGGAATCATCTGTACCAGCGTTTCCAGTTATCTTACATCCTCCGGTGCTAAATCCCGCAGCAGTGACACCTGCACCAGTGCTCTGGTAATCTCACATCCTCCTGTGGGAAGTGATCCCCCACAGAGACTCTGGGAAGCTTCCTCTATGCAGGTGCTGCAAAAATAGAGGAAGGCAGTTGCTGAAATTGGGYTACACTCCCCCTTTGTGGATGGAGCATCTGTTTGAACCCAAGGCCACTATTCTGTATATCCCACAGGATTCAAAGACTAGAATGAGATCTATTATATGACAGGGGTGTGTGTCAGTTTCTACAATGGAAGGTAATTGATGTCTACCTGGTTCATAGTGATTAAGACCTGTCCTGACCTCTAATGTTTTGAAATCTTATCATACACATACATGTTCAGAAACCCATTTTTATAAAAAGCCTCTTGTGTGTCTGACCTTTGCTCTCAAAAATGGGCCATCATTGAGCCTTCAGTGATGATGACCCCTCACTAACATGTTACTCACTGTCAGAATAAAGACATTCTTTTCTGCACTTTCTATGTAATAAAATCTGTTGATATTTTCTACTGACTCTATAATAAATATACATCAACATGCACAATCTCTGAACATCTCTACCCATTTTCTCTGTACTCCACAAGGGTTGTCCTAGCTTCTCACTTAAATAACTATTGTCCTTTTCCTCAGTTTTAAAAGGAGTATCTGCAATGCATATTAGAGCGAATGTAATTTTTTTTAGAAATTAGTGTGTTTCATATCAACACATTTCCTAACCCAGTCTCAAGTACTCCCTACTGTTTCAGTGATATGAATTTATTTTTGCCCAAGTATTTTTGCCATGCTTCTGTCCAACATATCTTTTAGGTCTGAACACCCTTGGCGATCATTTTGTCCCACAGTAGAAGAAGTATTTCTCTTATTATGCAGCGTGCCTATTGTTATTGGTAAGGATCCAGAAGATACGAGAGGAAACAGAAAAAAATTATTTAAAAGAGTAAGCACCATTATATTCATCATCTTCCCTGGAGGACTTTACATTATTCTTAGCAAGCAAGGGCTTGTTGTGAAACCCTGCTAGTTAATGTCAAAGTCTACTGTATCTGGATAGTTTCTCTGAGCTCAGCACAAAGTCAAGGAATTCCTTTTTCTAGCAGGGTTTCTTCTTCCTGAACTCATCTGGGGAACCTGGCTCCCATCTTGGGAAAACTTGAGGCCCTTGGCAAACCTATAAATTCAACTTCTGTCCTTTTCAATAAGAACATGCCCAGCAAGTATCTGAGGTTCCTGGAATGTCTCTCCATACAAATGAGGTATCCACAGTACATTAAACTCCAGCCAATACATTTACATTCACACTAAAAACTTCCCACTCATATATTGTCCTTGGTCGCCTCAAATAAAGTGTGTATCCCAGCCCTTTCACCAAAGATAGTCTAAAGAGAGCTGTTTCTTTGAGTATCTTCTAAAAAGAGCTGTACAATCCTCAATAAAAGGCCTTCTTCCCTACTACCCGAGCACTCACTATCAACTGGACCAGGAGCCAGCAGACCCGAATTGTTCCAGACTCCACTTCGTAATTCCAGCTCAGTGTGCAGTGACATCTGGGCATCCTGAATGAGGAAAAGGGGGAGCCAGAAACACAGCTGGTCCCCAACATG
This sequence comes from Apodemus speciosus, assembly GCA_002335545.1. Taxonomy (NCBI): domain Eukaryota; kingdom Metazoa; phylum Chordata; class Mammalia; order Rodentia; family Muridae; genus Apodemus; species Apodemus speciosus. The sequence goes on along the minus strand of BDUI01025774.1, from coordinate 8,552 downwards.
CATACCACAAGGGCTATTGATAATGTATTGCTATATCGCTTCTATCAGTTTCAAGTATTCATAGGGCTCAGAGTTTCTAAACAACTTAGTACATCTCAGCTGCTTCCATCTTCAGCTTCCAAGTACAAGGGCTTCTTGATGGAGTGAATTTTTTTTTAATTGGGCTTCTCTTCTAAATACAGCCTTGCTTCTGATTTTCAGTTTTGTGTGCACTGACTGTGGGAGCCTAACCACTTAAATGCCCCCATTGAGACCTTCTGGTGTTTGCTTGGCTTCCCTCAATAGTTTCATGAGCCAGCTGTTTTCTTCCTTTAGCAGTTAAGAGCACCCAGTCGACTCTGTGCACTAATTACCTACATGTCGACCCCCATGTTACTAATATTGGAATCATGATCTGAATAAACCCATTTTCCTCCACATCTCCAAAATTAGTAGGTGAGAGTCTCAGCAAAGATTTTTATTTTTCTGTAGCAGTCCAGACCCACCGCTATTTCACTTACCACCAAAATCCAAAGCTTGTGAACAACAGGAAAGTAAACAGAGTCCAGGACTGCACTGTAAAGTTCTGATTCCATGAACTAATTCTCTCTTAGGTTGAACTTATGTCAAGATTCAGATCTTAAAAGGATGAACTAAGGGCCAATAGATTTCATAGAGATGACTCCAGGAAATGTCAGTGGAGCATGGTAAAACGAGAAAGGCAAGGGAGCACAACTAGTGAATGTATGCCATGAACTTAATCCCCACAATGGGCAGACAGTAATAAATCACCCTTGGGGACTCKAAGCACAGGCTTCAGAGTCATAAGGATCTGGCATGATAAAGCTATTGTTAATTTTATACCAACCCTATCTGCTATTGGAGGAAAGTACAGGCAGAGCACTGATGTTATCTGAAACAACTAATCCTAGCTTCAAAGCCACCATCATTTCTCAGTGGATTCTTGTAGTTACTTCTTATCTGCTGTTTTGGTGTGATAGTTTAAATGAATCTCCTCTAAGCCTCAAGTGTAGACCATTTAATGGCAGCTTTTAAGTGTCATGAGGATTCTTACTACTCTGCATGGTATTAAAGCATAAATTATAAATGAGGCTTTATATTAGAGAATGTAAATTAATGCTTCTTTGAATTCCATTTCACCACAGTCAGAATGGCTAACATCAAACAATAACAAGACCTCCCAAAAAGTAAATGAGGAGAATGTGGAAAGAGAGAAACACTTATTAATTGATAGTAAGTATATACAATGGTGTAGCCACTATGAAAGCCAGTAAAGAATTGTAACTAAAATTAGAACTACCAAGCTAACCAAGCTATATTACTTCCGGTTGTTTACAAAGAACTCCAAGTCAACATAACATGCCCCAAAATAGTATGCACATTCATGGTCATTACTGGAGTATTCCCAGTAATTAGAACARCAGTTCTCAATACATAGGTTATGGCCCCTTTAGAAAACCCCAGTCTCCAAAAATATTTACATTAAGAATCATAACAAAGTTATGAAGTAGCAAGAAAAATAATTTTATGATTGATGGTCCTCCAAACATGAGAATGTATTAAAGGGTAACATCATTAGAAAAGTAGAAAACACTGATCTAGAAGATGGACTCAGCATAGATGACTATCAATAAAGATAATGCAGTTTATTTACACAATGACATTTACTCATCCACAAAGAAAACATAAGTTCCCTCTTTCTACTGTTGGGCATTTCATCTGTGGCCCCTCCCTTTGAGTCTCTCACCTCCCAGGTCTCTGATGCATTCTAGAGTGTCTCCCCAGACTCCTATCTCCCAAGGTTGCCTGTTTCCAGCCCCCACCCCATCCACTTTCTTTCCCAGGTCCTTCCCTCCCCACTTGTGATTGCTTTATTCTCCCTTCCAAGTGGGACAGAGGCATCTTCACCTGAGCCCTTCAGCTTGCTGAACATTTTTGAGCTCTGTGGGCTGCATCTTGGGTATTCTGTACTTTCTTTTCTTTCTATTTTTCGTTTTTTGGCTAATATCTACTTATTGTGCATGTCCATTTGGTTCAGAGTTAYCTCACTCAGGATGTCCTCTTCTTAATAGCTGAGTAGTATTCCATTGTGTAAACGAATCACATTTTTTGTATGCATTCTTCTGCCATGGGACATCTGGGTTGTTTTTACCTTCTGGCTATCACAAATAAAGCCACTATGAACATAGTGGAACACATGCCCTTGTGGCATGGTGGGGCATCTTTTTGGTATATTCCCAAGAGTCTTCAGGTAGATCTATTTCTAATTTTCTGAGTAACTTCCAGAATTTCCAGAGTGGTTGTACCAGTTTGCAATCCCACCAGCAATGGAGGAGTGTTCCTCTTTCTCAACATCCTCTCCAACATGTGTTAACTGAGGTTTTGATCTTAGCCATTCTGATTGGTGTAAGGTGGAATCTCAGGACAGTTTTGATTTCCATTTCTTTGATCACTAAGGACTTTGAACATGTTTTAGGTGCTTCTGAGCCAATCGAGATTCCTCAGTTGTAAAATCTCGGTTTAATTCTATACCCCATTTTTTGATTAGGTTGTTTGGTGTTTTGGTGGTTAGCTTCTTGAGTTCTTTATATATTTTGGATATTAGCTTGCTATTGGATATGGGGGTTAATGAAGA
>BDUI01025749.1:13034-23108 GCA_002335545.1 Apodemus speciosus | reverse complement strand
AAGAGATATGGGACATTGGGGGGGGGGGAACCAGGAAAAGGGAAATGAAATTTAAATAAAGAATATATCCAATAAAAAAACATAAAAAACATTCCCATCTCCTGGCTACAATGCAGCGTACCTCCCAAGGGCTGATTGTCTTCCCTTGAACTCAGATGAATCCATGGTTGAAGAATGATCAGAGCTTAACTTTTCCCTTTGCCCATTTCCTTTCCTCCTCTTTTCTACCATCTCACACTTACCAATTCTGAGATCGAGCCATAGTGAATTTCTTATATGCTCAACCTTTTTCACGAAGCACATAAAACACTTGCTCTCACTTTCCTTCTTACCTTTGCTCTCACTTGTGGTGATCTTCTGTTATACAATCCTATATTAGTAAACTACCAGTAAAGTAATTGTTTACCAGCCTTATAGCTACCTGACACCATCTCTTACATTTTAGTAGAATACTATTTATCTCTTTTCCTAAAATATAGTGGCACAGATTTGGGCTAGTTCTCCAGTGGCTGTGTCCTTAATGCTCCTTTATACATATAAGGGTGCCAATAGATATTTAGATTATTATTAGATTTACAATATTATTAGAATGTCTTTTGTTTTATGGCTCTCTCTAGAATTTACAAGGTGGGACATAATTAATATGTGATAGAGAAAGACACAAATCAGACTTAATAAAAGACTGATAGTCTCCTCTAATTTTGTCAGGATCACCAGCAGCATTTATGACTCAAGGTTGGCTTTGTGAGTAGGGAAAACCATCCAAACCCTTTGAGGAGTAGAACTACTGGAAAATCATGTGCTGGCTATTATCCATTACCTACCTCCATTTATTCACTTCATAAGAAGACTGGGACTCATGAATGTCTGACCAAGCTCCTTTAAGTATGGCTGTAGGATGGGAAACCAGTTAGAAAAATCCATAAAATTACTATTGAGTAATCTATCTAGATACCTACTGAAACCCTCTGAAATATGGCCTATATTTGACTGGAATTCTAGCAAATATACCTAGAAATGAAGAGTTTTATAATGCAGGATTGTGATGACTTGCATATGCTGGTCCCAGGGAGAGGCACTATTATAAGTTGTGGCCTTGTTGGAGGAAGAATGTCACTGTGGGGGTGAGCTTAGAGATCTTTCTCCTAGCTGCCTGAGGATATCCAGTCTGTTCCTGGCTTCCTTCAGATGAGGATGTAGAACCCTCAGCTCCTCCTGTAGCATGCCTGCCTGAATGCTGTCATGCTTCTGCCTTGATGACAATGGGTTGAACCTCTAAAGCTGGAAGTCAGTCCCAATTAAATGTTATCATTTATAAGATGTGCTTTGGTCATGGTGTCTGTTCACAGCAGTAAAACCCTAACTAGGAGAAGGATATAATAGGGAATTATGATTATGGAATTTTCTATATTCAGGGAAGTGAAATAGAATACTAAATATGTAGAGAATAAGGACTAAAATCTCCCTACAAAAATTTTGTCTTTAAACTGCAAAACATGTCATTGCTTATTTGATGGTAATTCAGAGGCTATAGTCATGGTATAAATATAAAATGTCCCTTGCAGACTTATGTGTTTAAAGACTTGGTCCATAAATGTTGGCGTTGCTTTAGGAAACTGTGAAACCTTTAGGACATGGGTCTTAGATAGCTGAGGCTAAGGAAGCCTTGAAGACATCATCCACTTCTGGTTATGGTCTAAGATCTCTACTTCCTCTTTTGCTAAGATAGGAACAAGAATGTTTCATGAGATCTGATTGCCAGATATGGAACTGTGCCATCCATCCTATCTTTCCCTTCATGATGAACTGCATTCTCTGAACTATGAGATCAAATAAACCTCTCCCTTCTTAAAATTTTTCACAAAGGTATTTTTTCATAGTGTTGATGAAAAAACTAGCATAATTGATTTTGAAATTGTGGTTGGAGGGCCTGAGAATTATAGGCTTCCAAGCCCTACCCTTATCAATGATTGGAAAATTTGAGCTTTTCAAGCTCATCATAGGGAGAATATAAAAGCCTTTTAAATGTTAATCACAGCCTCAAATTTCCAGGGCCTAATTTTGGTTTATATTTTTGCTTAATATCTAGTAACAGTCAATCCATTTTTTATAATGATGTCTGTATTCTAGTAGTTACTAAATAAATGATCTGCAGAATTTGAGTGCCTCCACAAAGAAACTGGAGAGAGCATACACGACCAGATTGACAGCACACCTGAAAGCTCTAGAACAAAGAAGAACAAATACATCCAAGAGGAGTGGACTGCAGGAAAAAAAAAAACTCAGGGCTGAAATCAACCAAATAGAAACAAAAAGAACTATACAAAGAATCAACAAAACCAGGAGTTGGTTCTTTGAGAAAATTAAGAAGATAGATTAACCCTTAGCCACACTAACCAGAAGGCACAGAGACAGTATCCAAATTAACAAAATCAGAAATAAAAAGGGAGATATAGAAACAGAAACTGTGGAAATTCAAAAAGTCATCAGGTCCTACTACAAAAGCCTATCCTCAACCAAATTGGAAAATCTGGATGAAATTGACAATTTTCTAGATACATACCAGGTGCCAAAGTTAAATCAGTATCAGGTAGACCATCTAAACAGTCCCATCACCCCTAAAAAATAGAAGCAATCATTAATAGTCTCCCAATGAAAACAAGCCCAGGACCAGATGGGTTTAGTGTAGAGTTCTACCAGACCTTCAAAGAGGCCTAATACCAATACTCTTCAAACTTTTCCACAAAATAGGAATAGAAGGAACATTAACCAATTCATTCTATGAAGCCACAATTATGCTAACTATATGCTAAATAACTAAATCTAACAATAACCAAACAAAGAGAATTTCAGACCAATTTCCTTTATGAATATTGATGCAAAAATACTCAATAAATACTTGCCAACCAAATCGAAGAACACATCAAAATGATCAATCATTCACCTTGATCAGGTAGGCTTCATCCTGAGGATGCAGCGATGGTTCAATACACTGATGTGTATAGGTCATCCTACACGCACATATACAAACACACCTCATACAATAGGATGTGATGCTCCTTCAGTCTACTATTGACCTAGTACTTGTTTTTCAGGTGTTCTCTACAAATTTTATAGATAGTAGCCTAAGTTCAGTAATGACCAATTTTATCTATAGCAGACCTGAGATTTCTCCCTCTGAATATGTGTGGTGATTCCAAAAAAATAATTGTACATTATTTGACACATTTAATATGCCCTTCCTTTGGAATCTGGGAATAATAATTTGGAATATGGTTTACTTAATATTAATAACCAAAGTTATTAGTTATGACAATGTGTGGGAATGGAGTGGCTGAATCTCAGAAGGTCTAATGACTCTAGCCTCAACTTTTTCCATGAGATGTACAGTTGCTTTAAATTAACCTAGCCATCATTTGGGGGTATTAGTTACTTTATTACTGTGACAAAATGTTGGAGAAAAATCTTAAGGGAGAAGAATTTGTCCTGGCCTATAGCTTGAGAGTGCAGTCAACTGTGGCAAGGAAAGCATGATAGAAATCATGGTTGGAGAAAACCTGTGACTGGGACTCATGGTATCTTTGTGGACCAGGAAGCAGAGAGAAAGAGGTTGGGTTAGAAGCAGGGTCCTGTGACAGTCAGAATTATCAATTTCATAAGAATCTAGAATCAGCTGAGGACTAGACTCCTAGGCTTGCCTGTGAGTGATTATCTTGAGTGTTTTAATTGAGGTAGGAAGATCTGCCGAGTATGAGTGGCATCGTTCATTGGTTGGGATCTTAAACCATGTAAGTAGCCTATATAGCCAACCAAAGAAGACTTTGTCTATTGATCAGTCAAGTCTGCACATTCATTATAAATGAAGGCAGTTGAGCAGCAGCATGCATCCATCTGTTTTCTGCTTCCTGACTCTGGACATAATGTGACTAGCTGCTTCAAGCTCCTGCTACCTTGTCTTCTCTGTCATGATAGAACCTTTGGCCTGTGAGCCATAATTAATCCTTTCTTCCCTGAGTTGGCTTTGTCATAGTGTTTTATTGCAGCTGCAGAAAAGGAAACTAAGACAAGGCTGTATATAACTTATGACCCCCTGTTCTCAATGATACCTTTCTAACCTCTTCCCAGCAATGCTACTAATCAGGGATCAAATGTTGAAATGCATTTCACATTCAAATAGCGGTATCAGGATATAACTAAGACATTTCCAAGAGAGAAATACTTTCAAAGGTAATATTCTAATTCTATTGGACATATTTAAAAACACCCATTCTTTATCAGAAAGTCCAGTTTAACTAGCCACCCACTGCTATTTATTAGTCTGTCAATCCTATCCTCTTCAGAAATCTCTTGCCCAACTCCCACCCCTTCCATACCCTGGTTCTTTGATTCCCACAGGATTTTCCATCTTTCCTTCTTACTAGTCTGAAGGAAAGAGGGATATAGGTTGTCCTGACTCCAGCTGCCAGAGACTAGACAGGGCTGGGAAATTGCTATTGGCATCCACAATTAGCTTCAGTGAGCATTTTCCCATAGAAACAGTCATCTTGATGGTGGCTGGCTCCCCAACGCTATAGGCTTCATAGTCGAGCCATCTTCTCGGTTAAATAGGCTTTTGTGGACTGGTCTGGGAAACTTCCCACCATTTGTAACATTGTTTCCATGGGAAAAATGCTTCTCTACTTCTAAACAACTGACTTACAAACAAACTTTTGGAACAAAATGTAGTGGTAAATTGGGGAAGGCCTGTAGACTCTTCCAGAGTCATTCAAAGGCCTGTGACTTCACTCTAAGATGTTAGCAAGGTTTGGGGCTACTTAGCATACCAAAGGGAAGCCACTGGGTTCACTAAAGGAACTTTAATAAGCAAACAGACATGATTGACAGGTCTATAATGGATAGACTGACTCTGGCTTTGATTGGCTACAAGGGCCAGCATTTACATTGAATGATTCCCTTAATCAAACACAAGCCTTATCTGGACAGGCAGGGCACTTATCCCACAAAGTGGGTGGTTATTACAGAGATGGCAGGTACTCTGTGTCTAATTGAACATTTAGCACCCTTTCATAGACAGCAGCCACTACGGAAGACAAGCTTATTCTCCCCTCCATTGTCTGATACATTGAATGTTTCATTGGTTCCTTCACCTTGATGAAAACAGAACAATTATGCAGCTTTCATCTGCTTCTTTCAAAGGCATAGAGAAAATTCTGCTTTGGGGAGTAAAATGTTAATTTCCCAAAAGTTCTTCAAGGCTTTCTGAGAGGCAGTCTCCCATATTGCTGAAATTCCATGGACTGCTGCAGCATTTGCATCACAAATGTGACAGGATGGTTACTTAAGAGACTAAAAGAGGAGGAAGAAAATGTATAGAGATACCCAATTTCCCATTAATTATTGGAACTGAAACGGAATGCCAGTAGCTAGTGGGCACCAGAAGTAGAAAGAAAGGTATCAGCGTGTATTTAATCCCTTACAGACTATAATAATAATTAAGAAATTATTATAATGCTGATGTTTTAGAAGCAGTGTAGCCACTTGTTCACCCCTTTATTAATCACCAATTTTCTCCTTTAACACTTCATGGAAAAGATTATTAAAGGGGAAAGTACAAAAACTGAGGTGCCAAGAAATAATTTATATCATGTAGCAAAAGTATGTTAAAATGCATCATTTTAATTAAGACTTTCACCAGGAAAGTCATATTTTAGGCCCATTTCATAGCTACATGCAATCGGACTTAAAGAGTAGCAATGCATATTATTCAATATTATTGTTGCTACTATTAATTTGCTCTGGAATCTGGTCCTCTGATGAGGAAGCAGCTATAGTCAGGCAACTGTGTCTACCGTCTATTAAGCAGGATGCTTTCTGTCAGGACTGTGAATAAACCAGCAGGGTGTAATTCTGTGTTCCAGGAGGAGACTAATAGGGAGGACTAGTACCCTGAGAAAAAGACATAAGAATCTGTTTAAAGATTCTGGGAAGAAAAGTGGCAGTTTGAGCTATATATCAGTTCCTGTTCTGAGAGACACATGATCTGGTTTCTGTGACACTATCATACAACCTCTCTCAGTCGGATTCCTCTAGATATTATTTTTTTGTCAAAATCTTCTCCAACTTTATTAAAAACATCCCAAAGAGGTTAATGACTATTATTTTTACATTATAAGATTTTTTTATTGGATATATTGTTTATTTACATTTCATTTCCCTTTTCCTGGTTTCCCTGCACCCCCCCCCAAATGTCCCATATGTCCTTTTCCCTCCCCCTGTTCCCCTACTCACCCCTTCCCACTTCCCTGTTCTGGTATTCTCCTACACTGCTGCATTGGGCCTTTCTAGAACCTGGGTCCGCTCTTTCCTTCTTGTCGGACAKCATTTGGTAKGTGGATTRTGTCTTTGGTGTTCCAAGATTCTAGGCTAATATCCACTTATCAGTGAGTGCATGCCCTGGGTATTCTTTTGAGACTGGGTTACTTCACTCAAAATCAGTAATAAAATAAAAATTTGCTATATAAATTTTCTGGTGATAACTATCATATAAAATATCATCATCACCCTTTTGGCAATTGAGTTTCAAGATCTCTATTTTAGTTTAGCCACATACTTGATGTCTTGCTTCATTTTTAAAATATTATAAGAAATTTAACATAGAAATCTGTGTAACCAGTACTAAACTCAGGATACTGAAAGATATGCCACCTCATTAAAAACTCCCCTTTCTTTCAGTTTTTAATGATATCACTCCCTGCTACCCCCATCCCCGGTTCACCCAGTCCCTGACTATCACTATTTGGTCACCATGCCTGCAGCAATATTGTTTTTGTAAGTGATCATACTGTAGATAATATTTTGGTATTTGCTTGTTTCATTCATCATGACTTTGAAATTCACCCAAACCTGTTTCATATTCAGATTCACATTTTATAACTGTGTAGTATTATACTGTATAATTGTACTATAATTTGCTTAATTAATAGCTCATTGAATGATCTTTGTATTTTGTTTCTGACCTTTGGTGATTATAAATGTACTCATACAATCACCATGTGCAGGTTTTTGTACAAAAGGTTGTTTTCCATTCTCTAAGAACAGAGGTTACTAAATAATATCTAGTAATGTCACCCATTAACTACCTGAATAAAACTGTGAGTAGGCAAGGGGATGCTCAAGTGCTCTTCTCTGGCAGATCTCACTTCCCTCAGTGCTTAGCATCAGTAAGTGGCCGAAGAGGGCAGCCAGAAGTGGCAGTCAATAGTACTCTAGACCACTGCATTCTTTTCATAGGCCTCAGTTATCAGGTCCCAGTGGGACACCTCTGTATTAGGTTCCTTTTTCTGTCACTGAGGTGAAATACTTCAACAAAAGCAACTTAAGGAAAGGAGGATTTATTTCAGCTCACAGATTGAAGGTCTAGTCTATCATGGCTGGGAGGAAGTCAAGGCAGCAGGAAACTGGAGCAGCTGCTAATATTGCACCTATAGGTAGGAAGAGAGCAATGTTAACACTCCCTTTCTATACAGTCTGGAACTCAGTCCCAGAAAATGGTGATTCCCACTTTTCCTGTTTCAATTAACCTAATCAATATAGTCTCTTTTTGATTTTTTTCTTGGTGTAACTCTTATTTATTTATTTAAATTTATTTACATTTCAAGTGTTATCCCCTTACCTGGTTTCCCCCTCTCTCAGAAATCCCCATCCCATCCTCCCTCCCACTACTTCTATGAGGGTGTTCCTCCACCCACCCAACTCCCTCCTCCCTGCCCTCAATTCCCCTACACTGGGACATCTATCAAGCCTTCACAGGACCAAGGGCCTCTCCTTCCATTGATCCCTGACAAGGCTATCCTCTGCTACATATGTGGCTGGAGCAATGGATCCCTCCATGTGTACTCTTTGGTTGGTGGTCTAGTCCCAGGGAGCTCTGGGGGGGGGGTCAGATTTTTAGATATTGTTGTTCTTCCTATGGGGTTGCAAATACAACCTCTTACAGGTACCCCTGGTGGCATGTCTTGTAATTAATTCCAGGTCCTGTCAAACTGAAAATTAACACTATCCATCACAACTTCTCAGCCAGAGTCTGAGATACTTGTCTCTGTACAAGATGCCACTTGCATAGACGTGTAACAGCCATTTGTTTAGAATAACTATAACCACATGTTTTGACCAATAACAGTAACAGCCATTCATTTGAACCAATCGCAGCCCACTGCATTGTTTTAGAACAATCAAGTGATTTGTTTGAGCCAATTACAACCTCATCCCTTAGAAACAATCACAAACATTGAAATTGGAATCAGTATTACCTTACCTCTTAGCACCCAACATGGCTTGTCTTTCTATTAGACTAGTTGAGAAAAGTGTTTGCTTTCTGCCCTCAGAAGAAATGACTGCCTTGTGACAGAATTACTTGAGGTTTATAATAACAAATAAGTCTGTTACTATTTGAAGCAATCCTGGATGAAGCTATGCACTCAGGAGCAAGGACAATCTCCTGTGAATCACTCTACAGTTGTGTCAGGGTTCCTGGAGTGTTTATCCTGGGGATAGTGGGGCTTAAAGGTGGCCCACTTGACTGATAGGCTAATAGGCACTGTGCTTAAGGCAGCAGAGGCAGGAAGGGAAAGTTCAACAGCTGCTAAGGAGTTTGCTCCATCTCCAACTTCTTTGCTTATTTACATGAAAATGAACACAACATAAACATAAAGAACTGGCTTTTAACACTACTGGTGAATTAACATGGTTTAATTGTGTTTAAGATTTGCCTGATTACCCAGGGAAAAATCTGTTCCCTTCTACTCAGTGTCAGTAAGGATTTATCTTCATAAAACATTGCAAAACCTGTACCCCAGAGTTAATGTATCAATTTTGCGTTCACACACATCAATAATGTGTAAAAGGGTTTGTGATTTTTTTTTCTTATCCTGGATGTATACACTATTATTTCCCTCAAACAACCATGCTAAATGACTTTGAAAAATGCACCCTAAAGGTTAGTATATGACAGCTGACCATTCTCTGAGACCCATTTTGCATGCCATTATATTTCCCAAAGGAACTCATAAAGTTCCCCCTTAACCGATTTCCTGTTGTTCATGGTGACTCTCTCTCAATTCAATACTTGCACTGCAGTGAGAAAGTGTGTTCCTAATCAAATGTGTGATGTCACTCATCTTCCCTCCACAACCTGTTTAAGGTAATTCAGTGGTTTCTTATTGGTTTTGCAATAGATCTAATATAACCTGAACATATCTTTTGTCCTAGGCTGGTGTCTCAGCATCCTTCTTTCTTCTCTGAACATTTTCTTAGTAACTTATAACAATATGTCTCCTCTGACTAAATGAGGACAGCCCGTTCCATCTGTATGAAATATTCTGGTCTTCACTGAGTTGGGTTTACTAGTTTTCACTTCTAGTCATATGTGACTTCCTCAAGGAAGCTTTGTCTTGACTTCCAGTCCTATTCCCAGATCATTAGAATATTCAGTTGAAATTATGAATTTATTCATATCATTTTGTAGTTAGTTTGTTTTCCCCACTGAGCCATAATAAGTATGTCTCTTTTGGGTCCCTGGGAACATAGTTTATTATGTCTTTCATAAAGTGAGTATTCACTAAAATTAGTTAAGCATACTGTTTTAAGTATATGATGTAAAATAAAATTAGTAACCCCCTGAAGCTATTGAAGTATCTTGTTTATAAAAAATGATCAGAAAAAGAAAAATCTGAAGAAAAGTAAATTGGTTGTTTAGGATTAAGGTAATAAAAATTTTCTAAAGTTTACAAGTGATCAAATTTACTAAAAACAAGATGGGTGAATTTCATTCATATAAATCACACCTCAATAAACTCATTTTAAAAAATTTGATTGGCCATAATTGTATGAAAGTCCATTCTTCTTGTGTGTTCCATCCTGCCAAGCCACTCCTATATCTTTGTACACTGTCCATTTGTTTGTTATTTAAATAAGATAAGGCGAGGATACTGAGGGGGTTCTTTCTGGAAATGTCTGTATAGCACAACTGCTTTCTTTACAGATTTTAGTCTATTTACAAAAAAATCTGCTTTTAAA
>BDUI01025741.1:20109-30721 GCA_002335545.1 Apodemus speciosus | reverse complement strand
GGGATAAGATGGGGAGGGGATAGGATGTGTGTGTGTGTGTGATAAACTGGGAAGGAGCCTTACCAATACAGATGCAGATGCTTGCACACTCATAGAAGCAAGGGGGATGGGATGGGATAGGGGGTTTGCAGAGGGGAAACCAGGAAGGAGGATAACATTTGAAATGTAAATAAATAAAATAACCAATAAAAAAGAAATTAAAAAAAGAAAATGCCCAACAGACTTGCCTATAGACTAAGTATTGGAAATATTTTCTCAGTTAATATCTCTTTTCTTTGATATTTCTAGATTTATGTCAAGTTGACCAAAAACAACAATAAAAGTGTGTCCCTGTCAAAAAAAAATCCAAATAAAGAAATAAATGAATGCCAAGAGTTTAAAGCAAACATGGTGATACAGGCCTATAATTCCAGCATTCCAGAAGTCTACAAGTTCAAATCCAGCCTAGGCTAAGTAACAATACCCTGCCCAATCCCCATACAAAGAAAAGGAATGCTGGAACTTAGGATCAGAAACACAGTCAAGTTTATCATAATCAAGTTGATTGGTTAAGCATATTCGTGATAAACAATTGAAGAGAGAATTCTCCTTCTGATTCTGAATCTGACACTAGCATTATAGTTGTAGATGCCCTAGGAGAGGGCAGATGCCCTTCAGCATTTGATCTAATCTGGTAGCACTTTTTTTTTTGTCCCGGTCCTATTCTTCAAGTTAATCTTTCTGGCTGCTTCTTTTAAGGTTCTTGGCACAGTATTTTGAATATCAAAAGCAGTTATTTGCATCTTTCTTTCTCTTGCAAGCGCTGAGCCAGAGACAGTTCTTTTGGAAATATCACTCACATTAATCAAAACATTGGCAGATAATTGGATACTTTTTATAAAAGGATTTATGTATATGAGTACACTGTCACCGTCTTTAGACACACCCGAAGAAGCCCTTGGATCCCATTACAGATGGTTGGGAGCCACCATGTGGTTGCTGGGTATTGAACTCAGGACCTCTGGTAGGGCACTCAGTGCTCTTAACTGCTGAGCCTTCTCTCCAGCCCAGCTGGGTACCTTTATGAGTAGAATGTAGACACATTTAATAGCTTTGCTGTAGCAATCATAATAGGCATTATGTTGTACTGGGTAGTGTTTGAAGGACAATATTGCATGTATCTACTATACTGAAAACATGGCATGTCCAACTAGATGCATGACAACTAGATGCCATAAATTCTGAAGCATTGACTTTAGGTACACAACACAGGGAAAAGGGACCATAGCATACACATAGTGCTAATGAGCTTGTTCAGATACCTCCAAGTAGCCAATCAACAGCATATGGAGCATTAAAATCTCATCCCATGTCTGTCCACTTAACTTGAATGTATAGAGCATTACATCTATGACAGACGGATATCTTTGTTTGACAGTAAAAATTTCMGTTGGTGCTTATGCTTTGGCTCTGTGCTTCCATTTTCTTCCTCCTTTGGTTAACATATTTTAAGTACTTTACAAAACAYAATCCATTTAACATTTACAACATCCTTTTTTAAAATAAGCTGCTGTACAATTACAATCTCCAATAAGGAAAGTAAGACACTGAAAATTTAAGTTACCCAACTAAATGCCAGCTTTGTGGTTTTAAATCCAGGCGATCTAGCTCTTGCGGAAACTAACTGAGTCTATTTTGGGATCTGATATTGAGAAGACAAAGTTTCAGAGTTGTGTGGTAGTTTGAATGGGTATGCCCTCTATAGTCTCAAGTGTTTGAGTGCTTGACTCATAGGGAGTGGCCTTGTTGGACTAGGTGTGGCCTTGCTGGAGAAAGTGTGTCACTGTGGAGGCAGGCCTTGAGGTCACCTATTCTCAAGCTCCACCTAGTGTGGCACACAGTCTCCTTTTGCTGCCTGTGATCAAGATGCAGAACTCTCAGGTCCATCTCCAGCACCATGTCTGCCTACACTCTACCATGATTCTTGACATCATGATAATGGACTAAACCTCTGAAACTGTAAGCCAGCCCTAAGTAAATGTTTTCTTTTATAAGAGTTGCTGTGGTCCTGGTGTCTCTTCACAGCAATGGAAACCCTGACTAAGATGGTGGAGGGGGCAGGGGCTTGCTCAGTAGCTTGGCATTTAAGCTAGAGAACTGGAATTCAGCTGTTCAGAACTCAAGGAAAATGCTGGGAAGGCATGGTGGCTCACCTGTAATTACAGCCTCAGAAGACAGAGACAGAAGACCCCCTCCCCGCTCCCAAGCAAGCACAATAGTGAGATTAGCCTTATCAAGCTTGATTATGAGGCATTGCCTCAAAAGCATAGGCTGGAAGAGCAATTACCCTTTCATCAATGAACTAGATGATATATCATTTTTATATTTTAAAGTCTGTCTCTAACTGTAGCAATACTATTTACTAGCATACAAGCAGTAATACTTTTGTTCATCATACAAGCACAGAATTCCAAAGCAAAATCATATGTGTGAATTACCTGGTAACTTGACAATTAGAATGTGTGCTTTGCTTGCTGAATGTTTTCCTGATGTTTATGCTTGTTATCAACCAGTATTGTTCCTTTCTTCAGGGCTCAATGGTGCTATGAAAAAACTTTTTTCTGCCTTAATAAGTACTACATTGTAAGCCAGAGCATACATCATCCCGTTGTTTTAAAATCATTCGTGTCTTATTCCAGAAATATCATCGAAGACAATGTCTGTATTCTTCTTGCTAACTGGAATATAGATATTTCATTGATATGATATAGATATTAGGATATCTAGGAGATCCTTTGGAACCCCTTTTCAGTGTGATGCTGTAACAGGAATAATCATCATAATGAAATAATCACTATCAAAATCATGCTTCTTTAAAATTGAAAAGGCAACATTTTTCAGTACTTTGAACAATCTAGTATAGCAAATTCAACTCTCTCAGGTCTGAGAATGAATAGGAGTCCCTCACATACAAACTGTTCCTGGTGGAATTTAAAGATTGGCTTTATTGTACACATACTCTGGACAGAAAGACTGCATGCATTAAGGATGCCAACTATTATTTAATGCATTCTCTCTACTAAAATGATAGTGGTGATCAAAGTCCCTTAGACACATGCTCTCTATTTTAAGATACATGCTCTCAACAGCAGGATAGATATGATTTAATCCATGTGTATCTTCAGGACTAGAGATGGCAGCTAGGATAAGTACTGCTTTTGCAATTGTGCATCTTGGTCTTCATGTGGGACTGCTAACAGTGGGAGCGGAGGCTGCCTCTGGTCCCGTTTTTTGCCTTTGGGATCCTTTTCCTCCGAATGGGTTGCCTTGTCTAGTCCAGCCTTAATAGGAGAGGAGATGCCTAGTCTTACTGTAACTTTATATGCCATGGCTGATTGATATCCATGGGAGATCCGCCGCTTTCTCAAAGGAAATCGAGGAGGAGTGGATGGGGGGAGGGAAGAAGAGTGGGAGGGGAGCGACTTGGAGGAGAAAAGGAAGGAGAGACTACAGTTGGGATGTAAAACAAACAAACAAATAAATAAGTATTTTAAAAAAAGATATCCTGTTATTTATCGAACCCATCTTTTACTCCACCCTGGCTGGCTCAGATATGTCTGCCTACCCTTTGTACCCATTGATGTGGGTACAATACAGGCAAGAATCATCACCACCAAGAAGGGATCTATCCCCTCTGTGCACGCTTATCTATGTGTTTCCTAATGACTGCCTCTGAAACTACCTTTGCCCATTTGGATGCTACTACTATGCTGTTTTGGGCTGCTGCTGTCTTAGGTATCTCTCCAGCTGTGGCTCCTCGGGGCTCCACCTCACTTTACGTAGATCCCAATATTGTTGTCAATGAGCATTATGATATGCTGCCTGAGGGTTGCCAAAGTTCTTGCAGGGCTTCAAATTCCTCCAGGACATCTTTGCCTTTCTGGGTATAGATGAACCTTCTAAGAAAGATAAATTGACTGTGTGCAGCCAAGGAAAATACAGTGCTGCTTGTCTCAGCCGTTCCAGTTTGCTGAGGTCTTCTGAGCTCACATGGGAAAGCCAGTACTTTGAGAGATACCATTAAAGGATTCCAGCAGATTCTGGAAGATAACTTCGACCATTTGCCAGGGAGCCACTGAAGAAGCTGTGGCAAAAGCAGATAAGCTGGCAAACAATCATGCACGGCGAAGGGTCTTTTGCCAAACTCAGCACGTATCCTCTGTCCTGTCCCTTTTTGCCTCTATGCTACACATGTTTTATGTGTAGGCCACACAAGAGCCTTGATCCAAAATGTCATGGTTCTAGCTGAAGAGTATTTAAAGTTTTCAAAAAAAGTATATTCTTCCCCACCCCATCAATGCCTCTGTGGTCAAATGAACATCAAGTATCTGACCCTGGTTTCAGGTATCTGATACTCTCAGGATCTGCTTGGTTTAGTATAATCTGAACTTGAAGAATTTCCAAAAAAAATTTTGGACATCAGTGAGATTGGAATCAGACTGGAGATGCAGGGTAAAAGATGATACAGGAATAGGCTGATTACTAAACTGGGCCACAGAAGCAGAGGTGAAGCAAATTCACAGTTCTTAAAAAGCTGCTAGTGAATTCAAAATAATGGTGAATTCAGATAATAAAGGCAAGAATAAATCTATGGGTCATATGTGAGTAGGAAAACCACAATAGAGGCATGTAGATAAAAACATCAGAATGAATCAAGGGGCAGAAGTCAGATAAGACATACAGGCACAAAGCCAGAGGCAGCAGGATAAAGACAGCTAAACATAGAAGAAGATTAGAAATCTGAAATCTACAGACCCTGAAACCAGAAGGTCTACAGGAACCGAAAGAAAAAAAGGAAACAAGAACCAAAAGGACCAAAGTCAGGTTTGCTAACCCTAGCTCACTTCTTTTATGTCTGTTTTTATGAAAGAGGGTTGTCTGAGAAGACACGGGGCAAGGCCATTATTGCTTTTCATAAGATCCCAAGAGACATATAGATGCAACACAAAGCAATAAAAACCATTATAATTTATGATTAGTTGAGGTTTGAACTTTATTTTTATTTCATTTTAGTTTAGGTTTTTGAGACAGAATCTCGGTTTGTAGCTCTGGCTTTCAGAGTTGTGTAGACTAGACTAGGCAGGATATCACAAAGATCCCCCTGTCTCTGCCACCTGAGTGCTTGGATCAAAGGCTTGCACCACTACACCTGGCTGAGGAACTTTCATTTTTTATTTTTTAAAATTTTTATTTGATATATTCTTTAATTACATTTCAAATGATTTCCMCTTTCCTGGATCCCCCCTCCCCAAAAGTCCCATAAGCCCTCTTCTCTCCCCCTGTTGCCCAATTGACCCCTATTTATAATAGCCAGAAGCTGGAAAGAACCCAGATGTCCCTCAATGGAGGAATGGATATAGAAAATGTGGTATATTTACACTATGGAATACTACTCAGCTATTAAAAACAATTCATGAAATTCTTAGGCAAGTGGGTGGAACTGGAGAATGTCATCCTGAGTGAGTGACCCAATCACAAAAGAACACACATGGAATGCAGTCACTGATAAGTGGATATTAGCCCAGAAGCTTGGAATACCCAAGAAACAATTCACATATCAAATGATGCCCAAGAAGAAGGAAGGGGAGGTCCCTGGTCCTGGAAAGACTCAGTGCAGCAGTGTAGGGGGAATACCAGGACAGGGAAGCAGGAAGGGGCTGAGGAACTTTTAAATATCTATATAAAACTCAAGTGACAATGGCTGGGACATTCTGGAGCAGTGGTTTTTGACCTATGGGTTCCATATCAATTATTTTGCATATCAGATATTTACATTATTTTATGTAGCAAAATTACATTTATGAGTAGCAATGAAAATAATTTTATGGTTGGAGGTCACCACAACATGAGGAACTGTATTAACTGTTCCCAGAAATAGGAAGGTGGAGAAACACTACACTAGAAATTTAATTTTAATTTCTTTTTATCTGACTGATTTCCTTCTCAACACAAAGCCACATCTGAACTTTAGMTTTGAATTGAGACATTCTGCCAAGTCAAGCAGTTTTGGGGTAAAATATCAAAGCACTGAATTATTTCTTTCTGCTAGGCTTTTGCTTTTTAACCCCCCAAAGATCTTACCTACTGGAAAGTCAAATCTAATCAGTATCCAGGAATCTGATCAATCACATCCATAATACTGATCTTCTTTGAAGGAGCACCAGTCTGTTTTGTGCTGCTGGAAGGAATACCTGAAGTGGATAACCCATGAAGAACATACATTTCTTCTCAGTAGATCTGGAAACTGGGAAATCCAGGATTAGGTCAACAACAGGCTACAGATTAGTATTTCTGCTTCTAAAACAATGTCTTGAACTCTGTGTCCTCATTCACCAAAGAGAGGAATTTATTCACTTGAGCCTTTCTTATAGTGGCATTAATCCACTGGTGATGATGGAGTCTGATGACATAATGCTTCCTTCCGATGAACCCCTGCTTGCCAACACTGGCATTAGAATTAAGCTTATGGATTTGGGAGAAGAAATTGAAATGATAGCAAGAAGAGTGGGATAATGATAGGTGTCATGGCTCGAATGTAAAACTATCCTTGACAGTGTCATATATTAAAGGCTTGGCTGCAAGCTGGTGGGTGGTTTTTGTTTGTGTTGTTGACAGATAATCTCACTATGTGGACCTGACTGACCTGGAAGTCACTGTGTTGACCTCAGAGCTAGACACCTTACTCTCCTCCTGAGTGCTGGGATCAAAGGCATGCACAATTACTCCTGGCACAGCTGGCAGGTTTTTAAGAGGTGATTGGATCAAAAAAGGCTCCATTGGGTTAATCCACTGATGAATTCAGATCTAAATGTGCTAGTAGAAAGCGGGGTTAGGAAAAGTTTTCTGGAAAAATTCTCAAAGCTTTAATCTATTTGTAATGTGTACTAAGCACTGCTATTTCAAAAAGAGTTGTTGAGCTTCTTGTGAGACATTTCTATGTAGTTTCTAAAAGTCTGCAGAAACAGTAAGATCACCAAATCCAATATTCAAGCTAAAAAACATTAAAAAAATCTTAAGCCATATTACAATAAAAAATGTCAAAGCTAGGGGCAAAGAAAAACCATCTAAAACTACCCAGAAGAAAAAGAAAATATGGATGGCATAAAAAAATAGTAAAGAGCTAAAGAAAAGAAATCAAATAAAATGTATTTCAAAAATGAAGATGAAATAGTCATCTTATCGTAATACAAAGGCTGTAAAAGAGCCCACTATCATGACAAGAAATTTAGAAAACATGTCATATGGAGTAAAAGAACTACCAAATAGAATCTACATCTACATAAAAGAATGAACAAAATACTGGAATTATAACTGTGTGGCCAAAATATGAATATAAACTCACAACCTGAGTTTAATCCCTGTGACCCACACGGTAGAAGGCGAGGAGTGCATGTGTCCCTCAGGTTGTCCTCTGATTTCTACACAGGAATCATTCATGCACACACACACACACACACACACACACACACACACACACACACACACAGAATGTCAATAAGCCAATAAGCAAATAAATAAAACATAACTGTCTTTAAAATACAATAGACTATCTGTGATGGTTTATACATGCTTGGTCAAGGGAGTGGCACTGTTAAGAGGTGTGGCCTTGTTGGAGAAGGTGTGACACTGTGGGTGAGGGCTTTAATACCCTCACCCTAGCTGCCTGGAAGAAAGTACTCTGCTAGCAGCCTACAGATGAAGATGTAGACCTAGTGTGGAACTCTCAGCTCCTCCTGCACCTGCCTGCCTAGATGTTGCCATGCTCCTKCCTTGAACCTCTGAACCTGTAAGTCAACCCCAATTAAATGCTTTCCTTTTAAGAGTTGCCTTGGTCAGGGTGTCACAGCAGTAAAAATCCTAACTACGATACTGTCTAAAACCAAAAGATAATAATGTAGAGTGAGGTTTTTAACACATGTGGGGCCTAGGGAGATGGGTCCATGGGTAAAGGTACTTGCCATACAAACCTGACAACCAGAGTCTGATCCTTGGAATCCATATAAAGAATCAGATGCGGGAGCAAGCATCTCAATCCGAGCATTTCTATTGTGAAGTGAGAGGTGTAGAGAGGAGAAGCCTGCTACCCTGCAGGGCAAAACCCGCTAGCCAAACAACTGAGATGCTGCCTCACTGCCTTGACTAGGTGTAAACAGAGACAATTGTAAAATGTTGACCTCTGACTTCTTCGGGCATGCTATGGCTCTCTCTCTCTCTCCCTCTCTCTCTCTCTCTCTCTCTCTCTCTCTCTCTCTCTCTCTCTCTCTCTCNCTCTCTCTCTCTCTCTCTCTCTCTCTCTCTCTCTCTCTCTCTCTCTCTCTCACACACACACACACACACACAGACAAATTAATAAAGAGTAAATCCTCAAAAACATATACATAGAGAGATCAATTAAAAATTATAGAATAATAACATAAAATTTGCTTCTATAAATAAATGGGAAGAATAGCACAAAGGCTTGGATAGGGTACATATAAATACAATGTCTAAGGTTATTCTTTGAGGGGATACATACACTATAACTAGATATATGATCATCTCTAACAAAGCTACCATAAAAGTAGTATTGTAGCTATAAACTAAAAAATGCCACACTTGATGTTTTTACCAATGTATTTGAAGCATGTCTTGATTTATGACCGTCTTTGTCATGTTACTATAATATTTCATAGAATCATTTGGAACATGGACCTTGGGGAAAGCTGAATAAACTATCTCTTAATTTAAAAAAGTAGCTTAGGGCTGGAGAGATGGCTCAGTGGTTAAGAGCACTGACTGCTCTTCCAGAGGTCCTGAGTTCAAATCCCTGCAACCACACGGTGGCTCACAACCATCTGTAATGGGATCTGATGCCCTCTTCTGGTGTGTCTGAAGACAACTGCAGTGTACTCATATAAATAAAATAAATTAAAAAACATTTTATTAAAGCTTATATCTAACTGTTCACTATGTTTCAGAAACAAAATAAGTCTCAATAAATAAAATATTGCTTAAATAATAGAAAATATATTCTCTGTCTACAATGGGATTAAAACTACAGTGGGATTGTGGTGTTCATGCCTTTAATCTCAGCACTTGAGAGGCAGACAGGTTTCTGAGTTTGAGGATAGCCTGGTCTATGGAGCCAGTTCTAGGATAGCCAGGGCTATACAGAGGAACCCTCTCTTGAATAACCAAACCAAACAAATAAATAAAACCAAACTAAAACAAAGCAAAAGAAAACACCAACAACAATGTAGCTAATAAGCTTATAGCTAGTAGGTCATAGGAGTGGATAATAAACCCTGACTGTCATGCATGTGCTGGGATCTACACAGGGATTCTTTGAAATGTATGCAAGTGCTCTTAACTATTGAGCTCTCTTCAGTTCTATGTAAAGTAGATTTTTAAGAGCAAACAATACACTTATAAATAAAGAAGACTGTTTTATGAAAAAGTAGTTATTTAATCAGGAACATAAAATCATATTTAAATGTATTTATTAAAAATAGTTTAGTGTATCTGGAGAAAATCATGGTTAAACTTAAAGGGGAAATAGAATAATGTACAATTAGAGCTATTTCTTCTTAATAGTATAAAATATGGAAAACACATATCAATCATTTCAACTTCAGTGATATTCATGAGACCCTGCATGCAACAGCAGCAGGAATGCCTTCTTTCAATCTATAAATCTTAGAGCAAACTATTTACCAAGTTTGAGACATGAAACAAGTCTTAGTAAATTAAAATTACACAAATCATATAAAATATTCTCTGTAAACAATGGGATTACAATTAGAAACAGCTACAAAATGTTACATGGAAAAATCTACAAAAATTGAAACCCAGGTAACATATTTCTATGTAACCCAAAGGTCAAAGAAAAATGCAAAGGCAAACAATAATAGTAAGTAGTTTCAATAGATGAAAATGCAACAGTGGGATTTTAGTTAGAGAGTAATTTACAGTACTAAATATATAATTACAAAAGAAGAAATGTTTCAAGTTGATCTTAGCTTCACTTTTAAGAACTTGGAAAAAGAACAAATTAAGCATGAGTGAAAAAATGGATGTAATAAAGATTATGTGAAGATGACAGAAATAGGGAGAACTAACTACAATACAGACAACAATGGGAGCCGAGGGCTAGCTTTTGGACATCATTAATGAAACTTGTAGAGCTGTCACTAGACCAATTAATCAGATAGACAAATAGGCAATATAAGTCGTCAGAGACTTGACATATTCTATAGCGATTCAACTATTACAAGAATGCGATTAAATCCTTTATGTTAACAAATTCAACAACTTAAGCAAATCACTTAAGTCATTTGAAGATGCACACTATAAAAACTCATGCAAGAAAGAGGGCTGGTGGTGGAGCTCAGTGAGAGAACGCTGTTAAATGTGTATAAGCACCTGCTGCCCGGCCACAGCATCACCAAGAAGAAGGAAGAGATGGAGCAGAGAAAGAAAAGAATGAGGAGGAAGAGCAGGAGATAAAAGAAGAAAAACATCATCCAAGTAGTACTATACTAAAAGATGATCATCATTATTCTAACCTTCTCTACATCTACTAAACATTAAAAAA
>BDUI01025726.1:15636-28630 GCA_002335545.1 Apodemus speciosus | reverse complement strand
AAAAAAAAAAAAAGCCATGCAGCCACGAAAGTATAGAAGCTATGCAGGTAAGGCTGGTGACTGTCTCTTCCTCTAATCCCTGTGAGTGACAAGCAGTGTGCTCCAGGGAGGAACTGACAGGTGCTGTATATATCTATGAGTGTACACACACACACACACACACACACACACACACACACACATTTGGGCTAGCCTGGAGTTACATTTCTGAGTGTCTGCGTTTTTAAAACTGAACTTTGATTTTCCCCAGGATAGTTGCCGTGCCCCAGATCTTAGAAAACAATATTGCTTCTACCTGCGTATTCCCTTTCCCAGACCAGGCCCCAATAACTGCCACCCTTTAGAAAGGTTGACTGAAACCTTCTCTTGAACCCATGCTTTCTAATTAATCGTATGCATCTTTGGCCTGGGTAAAATAAAGCATTTCACTTTCCCAGAAGGGCGTTTCGGGCCGACAGGCCCTCTGAGTATTTCCTGGCAGGGGTGTGTGCGTGGAGACTTCCTCAGCAGGCTCAGGGAAGGGAGAGGCCCCGTGCTGAAAGCCTGCTGGGTGATCGCTAGAAAGTGGGGCTGAAGACCCCTAAAAATCTAGGTTCTCATCGTGGCAGCTGCCTGTGCGACCTCTGTCTTAGCTTGCATATTTTGTCTGCTCGTGGACAGGAGTTAAAATGAAGCATCTGTCTAGAAAGGTTTTGGAGAGAGCAGCTGATGTCAGGGCAGGATTTGAAGGTTTTCACGTGCTTTTTCTTTTTTAGCACAGATGTCTCTCCTCTAGAGTGAATTATGGCATCTCTCGAATAATTGGGGCTGTGTGTGTGCATTTTCTCTTTAAATTCTCTAGTCTGAGGACAGAACTCTCATACAGGCCACGAGGGGGCTGCTAAGTGAGGGTGTGCCTAGGTGGTCTTACTGGCGTCGAGAGGCAGCACCGCATGTGCTGGAAACATGTTCTCCTGAGGTTGGTGTGAGGTGACTCAGAGTAAGCAGGGGCCCCTCAGCAGGGACGTTCCCTTCGTGTGGAGTGAGGTGCTGTCACACTTCATGCACAGGAGTTTGTCCATAACAGTGTATGTATAGTCAGCGAGCTCCTGGGTCTCACCACGAGTTCTCTTTCTTGTGAGAAATGCAAGTGTGTGTACAGGGATTTAGGAGACATGGCTGCCAGTTCAGGATGCCTGTGCACAGTTTCTGTARCAGGTAGATAGTAAGTGACCCTTTCCATTTTAGGGAACGGGTTATGGGCATTCTCCTTCAGCAGTTCAGTCATGCCCAGTTAGCCCCTAGAGAAGAAGCCAGTCTGCCTTTGTAGGCTGGCAGGGGGTAGGGGCGAGATGGCGCCCGTGTAAGAAGTGGCTGTTGGCTCAGACCCACCTATGTCTTATAGTGGTAGGTAGGATCCTCTACTGTYTGTTGACTGAGGACTGCCAAGAACGAGACACCTCAAAGGCTTATGGTTAGCCTTCCCACAGTGTGAGCAGTTCTCAGAGGAAGAAAGATGGTGTGGGGGACAGGAAGCACAAGTGTGTCTTTATGGGAATGACTTCAGGGCAGTTGACTTACAGTGTCTGGAGGTGGAGTGGGAGAGGGAGAGGGAGAGGGAGAGGGAGAGGGAGAGAGAGAGAGAGAAAGAGAGAAAGAGAAAGAAAGAAAGAAAGAAAGAAAGAAAGAAAGAATATGGAAATGGAGCCCTGAAGTCTTCCTAAAGTCAGATCCCAGGGCACAAGATTTTATAACTGAGTTGAGGAATCAATATGATTAAAGCTAACTGGCTTAAAAATAAACCCATCAAAGTTAGTAAGAGGATAATGCTATTCCTGTCCTTATTCCAGGGAGTTATCCGAGCTCTCCAAAGGGGCGAGGCTTTCTAGAACCTGAAGCAGCTATCTCAGAGAGGCAAGGGGTATTTGTTTCTTGCGTCACTTTGGAGGTTCCCAGAAGGCCGTCTACAGGAGACTGTTCCCATCCCCAAGTCTTCAGCACCCAGTGGGATTTAGTAAAACTGCCGCCCTCCTTACCTCTTGTGGATGAGTGCTGTATATAACACTGTTGAAACTCAAACCCAGGAATTCAGATTAGTTCAGTGCTCAACAAACCCGCTGTTTGGAAAAATGCTGAACAACCACCATTTGGGCGGATGTCAAGCTTGGTGTTGCCAGTTTTGACAATACCTTTAACTAACAGAGTGCTTAGGCAAGCATCTGTTGAAGGCTCTCTCAAAGGGACTCTTCCAGACAGCCCTCGGAGATTTTCTTGTTAGAGCCTATTTTGAAAGTGTCTGGTGCTGATTTCATGTGGCTTTTAAATTTAATTGTTTATAAATTGAACACAGAAACAGCACATTATGAGGTGAGCCCAGCCCAGCTCTAACCTGAAACAATTATAGCTATTGATTACTCTGATAGAGAAGGCAGAGGAAGGGAACTGGCAGCCTGATTATCACAGCATCCAGGGTACTAGGGCATGCTACCCAGGGTCACAGAGAGGAGGGAGATGGTCCCAATCAGGAGTTTAGACTGACCCAGACAGGAACAGCTTTTGAGAAAATGGTTCTAACTCACTGACAAGGAGCTGTGGGAGAGGTCTCTGTTGTGATGGTTTTCTTTCTGTGTTTGTGACAGCTGATTTAGTAAGATCCTTCCTTGGCACTTTTTAAATTACAGAAAGCAGAGGAAACCTGTTTCACACAATGAGCTAACTGGATGTGCATTACTTCCAGGTTTTAATACACAAGGAGAAGCAAAAGAATGGATGTAACACGATCCTTGCAATAGGAGGAAAGGCTGAGGAGAGGTCACAGTGGGGGGAGGGACTGTGAGAGGACCAGAGGAAGGTACTGAAAACTCAGTAGCCACAATAGCCACAGAATGGTGTGTGTGTGTGTGTGTGTGTGTGTGTGTGTGTGTGTGTGTAGGGGGGATAGGTGGTGGGTGGTGATTTCCATTTTATAAGCAGCTCAGGTGTGAGATGCTTGGGGGTATAAGAGGGATGGATAATGTTTGCATAACAACTATGTGCCTTAACAATAACTTTCAGACCATTTGACATATTTATATTATTGGCTATTTTTGCCAATTGTGTGGCCTTAGCTATTTACATCCCATTCCCTGAAGATGATTCTAATTCAACAAATCATAACTTGGTAAGTGACTGAAGAGTTCCTGCTTGTGGTGGTGCGTGGCAGTCCTCTGCCTCTGTGATTGAGCTGGTGGACAGTGTTGTGGATGATGTCGTTTACAGCTATGGATGCTCTCGTCCCCAAAGCTTTGCAGCAGTGGGGTTATGTTGTTGTTGTTGTCGTCGTCGTCGCCATCACTGTTTTCTAGATTTGACCTGAATTCTTCGATTTATGCTGAATGAAAGTGTTCAAAGTCACGAGTCTTATAAAAATAGAGATGGAACTTTTATGGAAGAAATTTGTAGAAGGGTTTTAAAATAACCTCTCTACACAGGCTTTTGTGTATTATTAGCTTTTAAAAAATATTAGCTTTAAAAAAAATCCAGTGTTGTTTTTGAGGAGTGGATACCGCCGTTAATCTTTCTGCTTAATAAGAATCATGATAGATTTTGTATGTGAGCTATTAATTTTTATAGATGTAGAATACAGCAAGTCTAATTATATAGGATACAGTTTGGGAACTAAATCAGTATCGCAGTGGAGTTTACGGCTCACGGCCTACAAAAACACTACGAGTAGATTTTAGGACAAATCTATGGTGAAGTGCTCCAGGATGCTGTCATATACTTTATTGCCCTCTTAAACATTTATAGTGTGCAAGAGCTGAGAAAAATCTCTGGGAAGTTGTGTAGCTAAAAAGCAGATTTCATTTTGTTTCAACTCAGCTAGTTATTGGAAGTAATTGGTTATGGATTCTTTGAACTTGTCTTTTTTTTTTTTTTGGCAGAAGACTGTAATACCGTGGGACTAGTATCTCATGGAACTTCCTTTGGGAAAAGTTGATAGAGTTTTTAAAAAGAAAGGCACTGAAAAACATGGGACTGAAATTTGGATCTTGCCCATTCAGCTGCCCACTGGGTGTACTGGGGCTCACGTCGCAGGCTCTTTCTGCATCGCCATTACCCCTCGAGGCAGTTAAAGGGACTGGCTAAGATCACTAGGATTATTTAAAAACCCCTGACGTTCTGTGCAGAAGCCGTCTCAGGTTGGGTCTTTTTGGCCTTGTAGCATCCTTCTCGGAAGGGCTCACTCTTTAGCTGGAAGCCACTCAGAACGGTGGATGAAGGAAGGAACCAGTAAAGGTAGCAAGAAACCTGGCTCTCACCCACTCTCCTCTTTGAGTTGGCTCCATTTGATTTGGATTCTTGCGTGGAAGCTGGACATTTTTAACCAAGCGAAGGCTGCAAAGACAAATGCCCCCCACACTGGGCTCGTCCTGGTCAGGCGGAGCTCGGCTGGCAGCCTGAGGTGAAGCTATGCTTTTATGAATTTGGCTCTCATGGTTTATGTTCAGTATTTCTTATGACATTTCCAATGCTGTGTGTATTTCAGGTATAACATGATGTCTGTATTTGGGTTTTGGTAGTTTGCTTTCTAAAGAATTAAAAATTTTGACTGAAAGCTATGGACTAATAGGAGACACACACACACACACACACACACACACACACACACACACACACACCTAACTCTGTTGTGAGCGATCACCTGTGGGACTTTGTACGTTTTCAGGGACCTTTGGTTCAGTTGTAGACTTTAGATTACCATTTTCAAAAGGAAACTTGGTGTGGTGGCAAGCCTTCCTCAATGGAGTTAGGTCACAGTAGTCTAGGCCACAGATGGTGTTAGCCTTGTTACCAAATTTAACGACATGAATGGTGACCCAGTTTGTTGCTTTCTGGAGCTCAAAAGAAATGATTAAACAAACTTAGAAAATAAATACCTTTCAGAATGGCAGATTAATTTAGATCGATGGAATAATTAATGTAGCTGAATGCATAAGCTAATTAATATTCTGATTTTCTTCCTCCTAAGGAAATTCAGGATACTAATAAAAACGTTGTCCGGCCATTTGACTGTTTCAGCTAAGAAATGAGGAGATGGCTCACCCTCAGATAGCTAACCTCCCTTCTTCCCTTGTTGCCCTTCCCAGTGGGTGTTTT
Organism: Apodemus speciosus; assembly: GCA_002335545.1. Classification (NCBI taxonomy): domain Eukaryota; kingdom Metazoa; phylum Chordata; class Mammalia; order Rodentia; family Muridae; genus Apodemus; species Apodemus speciosus. Next base: position 23,512 of record BDUI01025726.1, on the reverse strand, counting down.
CCAGGTGGTTCTGMAGAACTAACTTTGTTYTGAGGGGAGGYGATTCGTGGATTAGCTTGGSCAGCCTTTCWGAAAACCACCATACATATTCCTTTGATTGCAGCACTGAGGGTTCCCAGCGCAGGTCATTAAAGTCTTCCTTTCACTTGGTCACATGGTCTGATGAATTTATGCACAGTCTGACTTCAAATATTTCCTGTCCCACTATGGGAGGGGAGGATTTGGTGGATCTACCCCTGACTCTGAGCAAGGTCCCCTGCCATGTCTTTCCTCTCACCAGGGAGTCAGGATTTTTTATTTTTTATCCATTTGACCCAATTTGCGCCAAAGCGATTGCTCTATTTTTGGGTTCAGTTTAGAGGCAGCCGAGCAAAGCTTATTCTTCATCTGTAGTAAATACCTCTCATTTAATGTGAATGGCAAAGCAACGGGCAGACGCTGACATGGGCTGCAAAGCTGGATGGATAGGCGCTTTGGCAATGTTTAAATTTTTATTATTATTATTATTATTATTATTATTATTATTATTATTATTATTATTTGCCCGGGAGCTTGGCAAGAATGTGTGTGCCAATCCCTTAGACGGACATGCAGGAGTAGCTTATGTCTGTTGTCTCTGCCCATTTCAGGTCACTAGTAGTGAAATGAATACTTTTGTTGGGTGAGAAATGTGACTGTCCCCCAGAGTCCAGTCCGTGTTTGATCTGTGTTGTGTGTAAACACATCTAGCTTTGGGGACTTGGAGACTACCTTGGTGGCAACAAGTTTTCCCAGAGTCAGGTTATTGTTATTATTATTATTTTTGAGCACGGACACTAAGTCTCCGTGCAGCTTTCGTTTGTGGACAGCCAGGGCTGAGCGGAGGCCGAAGCCGTGGCAACGRTGCAGCTCACTGGGTTCCCACAGTAAGAGCCCCCAGGAGCTGCATTTCCTCTGTCCCACTTAAAGTGGGGAGCATGCCTTTTCTCTTCTTGCTGGCACCGAGGAGAGAATCTCGTCTGCATCACGTGTCAGAGTGGGGACGATTGCAAGTTCCATGGCCCTGGGGTGGACGCGCTTCACCTGAGTCATGAWCCAGACTTCCATTTCCCATAAGCAAACTGAGGTGGTTGCAGTGTGCGGTCGGTCGGTGCGACTGTCCCTGGTCCCCCTCCCCAGCTGGCTGCCTCTCACGCTCTGCTATGCTCAAACTGTCTGAAAGGGGGACCCCCCTCTACCCATCGGGAGTATCTCTGCTGCCTACCCCTTACCTCCCGCGGAGCCATGRAGGGCACGACTTCTCCAAGGCTCGGCTCTGCTCGGCCTCTGTGTGCTTCCGGGTCAGAAGGGGGCCTACGCGGGCCCTGCCTCATGAGATACAATTTTAAACTGAACAAAGGTTTTTTTTTTTTTTTTTTTTTTGTTTTTTGCTTTTTGTTTTACCAAGTCTTGGCCTTCATCTTGCTGAGGCTCATCTGTTTGTATTTTTTATGGCATGGATACTTCCGCCTCCGTAAAATCCCTCCAACTCTCAGATGGTTTTCCCGAGTGAACTTCCGTGGCCCCCGTTGCCCACCGAGCAGAGGCCAGACCCCGTGGCGAGGGACCACTTGACCTAGCCTGGTCTTTGTGGTTCCACTCTCTGGTCCTCAGCTGCACCTCCTCCATCTGCTCCCCCAAAGCTCCCAAGTGCACCCCTATTACTCATCTACGTCCTGCCTTTTTCTTGTACTGTTTTCTTCCCCTGAGATGACTCTGTGTAGCTGCTTAATAGTCTCAAACGATGACTTTACTGACCAGATCTGCAGAGTCGAGCAATCTTATTCCTCCCATGGCACCGAGCGTTTCGTCTCATTCAGTAACCCGCTTCTGGCTCCTCGCCCTGTGGCGGGCACAGTGGTACGTAGTAGATATTCGGTAAGTTAGCAGTTAGGATGCCAACTGAGCGCGTGTCTCAGGAGCAGTGCCCCACCCTGCCCTTTTCTGAGCCACATTGAGGGATTTCTCAGGTCAAAGGTCTCTGAGGACTGACTCTTCACGAGCTCTCAGAGTTTGGGTTCAGAGACAGAGCGCTTGTGTATTCAGTCCTCTGGTTTCATGGCTCCAAGTAGCGGAGAGTGGTAGGGGCCCCTCTGGGAAGCTGTGCTGGGGTGCGGACACTTGTCAGTGGGACTGGGAGTGTATGCCACAGTGGCCAGGGATGCTGTGGGAAGAGGAACTGTGATCGCTTTCTCCCCGTGTCCTGTGGACAATGTTGATTTGACAAGCTCACTGTGTCTGCATGGTCATGTATGTGATTTAGCCTCTCCTGGCTTTGCAGAGTAGGATGAGGTGTAAGCACAGAACCCAAAATCACTTAGTCTGGTTTATGGGCTTGGCACGGAGGATGTGGGTTCTGCATTCACCTACATAGGCCTTTGCTTTCTCTGTTGTTTCCACTTAGACTGCACTCTTGTGGCCATGTGCCTAGCCTGTAGCTGTTTGTCCACGATGGCTCAAGAGCGTCTTTCTTGGTCCAGCTTTCTCTAACCCTGAGTACTCCCTCCCACCTCCCCGCCCTGCCCAGCACAGGCTTGCTTCCTCACTGGGCTCTGCCTACTCCGCCTACCTATAGATGCTGCCGTCTTTCTGCTTTGTTGAGTGCTGTAACAGGAGGTGGCTTACTGAGCAGTGGCTCTGCACATGGGCCCTGGGGCCACAGAGCCGGCCGTTGCAGTAGTAGTTAATAGACTTTGGGTGAAACTGTAATAGGACTTCCTAGAGGCTGAGAAGGGAGTCTGACTCAGGGCTATAGCTCTGTGAACTCGGGTCTGCACCTGGCACACAGTAGGCACATCAAGGGACGCATGTCACATGACCGAGTAAATATGGGAGTGAGCGCATGAGGACTCCAGGTGTGCCTTTATAGACCATTAGTTAATTTTCAACAATTGGCTAATGATTAATGTGCTGCTGACTTCTTGTCCAATATTAATGAGATTACAGGAAACACCTGTCAGAGTTCACCTATAATTTCAGGATTGTGTCTTTGTTTCATGGCAAATTAAACTCCTCGTCTCTGAGGCACGGAGAGGGACCGCAGTGCTCCGCGGTGCTTTCTGAATCCCGCCATAAGCTGGCTCCTGTGTTCTGTGGTGTACAGAGGTTACATGTGAATGATTTCTTGTGAGGATTGGTGGAGGGAGAGCCACACAAACAACCAGAGTAGATGACTTATGGTTTAAAATGTTGCCTAAAACGGGTCCCACCAGCAAGGTGTGGAGTACTTCATCTCTTTCATTCTGTCACTTTGTTTTGACAAAGGACAGATTGCGAAGCTTGATCTTTTATTGAACGGAACTGACTTGAGCTGAGCACCGCACCGAGGGTTTTTGYCGAACTGGCATCTGGCCTTAAAGAGCCAGAGTCCCATTGTTAAAGTTCCTTCAGAAGAACTCCGGCAATGTCTTTATTYGTTTGGCTTCTTCACTTTTTAAGAAGCAAATCTCACTGATGCGTTAGGCAGGGACTCTCCAACGGTCGCCTTAAAGTGAGAACAGGCGGGTGCACTAGAGGACTGGCCGAGCCCTTTGGATTATGCTCAGGTGGGCTTAGCTGAACCAAAAAGCGTGGATCTGTGTGCCTTGCCGTTTTTGTGGTGTTGGGGGGTCTGTCTTGGAGTGTCAAGCATGGTACGTTGGGTGCTCTACCACAGAGCCATCCCCCACTGCGGCTTACTAACTTAGCCCAGAGGATGAGCCCAGCTTCAGACCCAGCTAGAAAGTCAGGTTCACAGACAGCAGTAGGATTTCACTCAACCCACTGGGCTTCTGAGGCCATTGGTCCCTGGAGAGCATCCTCACAGGCTGCCACATCCTCCTCCTTGGGTCCTTGCGGGGAAGATGTGAGGAACACGCATTCCCTTCCTAACCTCTGCTCAAGTTTGATATAGTAACCATGCCTGGGAGGAGGTGAAGACCCTTGGAGCAGAGTGGCGGGCAGTCCGCCACCTCCTCTGACCGCTTTCTGACTTTTAATTGTTTTCAAAGTGACAAGTACCTGATTCAGAGGGAACACTTTGCCCAGTGGTGAAGACATATGTGTCTTGTTAAATACTGGCGATTGAGGGAGAACCCCTAAATAGAATCCAACAGCTCCTCACCAAAGAAAGGTCCTGAGGACACGGGTCATAGAGACTATATCCATGCTGTTGCTACGTGCAAGCACTGTGACAGAGATGTTGCTACAGTGTCCCTGGCCCAGCAGGAGCTGGAAGGCCACACCCAGTGGAGGGGGGTGGCTTAGAATCCCACTTCTGCCTCTGTTAGAAGATGTGCACTTCAAGTCCTGTTCTGTTCATGTGGTAGAGTCAGGAAAATGGTGGAGGGGGTCTCGCCTTTTGAATTCAGGAGTGAGTGATTGATGTTCTTCAGGCTGAGGTGCTCTCGGACGGTTAGGATGTTTTCTTGGACAAGTAAAGCTGGGAAATAAGTTGTGAGCAAAGCTACGGGGAGGGACAAAAGAGGAAGCACCTGAGGTAACCAGCCTGCTGCACAGCAGCCTGTGTGTGTGTGTGTGTGTGTGTGTGTGTGTGTGTGTGTGTGTGAATGTCTATGGGTGTGTGTGTGCATGTGCTGGGTGCATAAACGTATATACAGGTCTCTGTTGCATGTCTTCTCAATTGTTGGAGAACCTTATTAAGTTGAGACAGGGTCTTTTACTGAACCCAGAGCTCATTGATTTGGCTGGCCAGCCAGTGTACACTAGGGAATCTGCCTGTTTCCACCCCTCCCCCCAGCGCTGGGATTGCGGATGTACGCCATCATGCCTGGGTTTTACATGGTGCACACTCAGTCCTCATGCTTGTGTGTCAATTGAGCCAGACCCTCTGCTCTGGCTTCTGGGGTGGGGAGTGGGGGTGCTGTTCTCCCCTGCTAGGTGAGTAGTCATTTTAGAAGTCTAGAACATCTTGAAATTGCTGAAATAGTGAAGGTGAGGGTCAGGCTGGAGGAAGTTCTGGGGCTGCCCGAAGGGAGGAAGGGAGGCTAGTGCAGACTGAACGGGCCCTGTTGGGCAGCGGGGCCTGAGGGGATCCACCTGGGAAGGAGGAGTGGGGGTCCGTGGGGCCGAGTGAGAGGTTCACGCTCCTCTTTCCTCTCCCCGTGGGCAGTCAGACCTGGAGGCCCTACCTGGTCTCTGTGCTCATGGGGGAGTCCCACACAGAGAATTCAGAGTGTTCTATGGAGCTGTGAGGACATTGGTCTATAAGAAAGGAAGACAGGGGAGGGGCCTTAGGTGGCTCAGTCAGTAAAGTACTTGCTAAAGCAACCATGAGAACCTGAGTTTGCGCTCCAGCACATACGTTTAGAAAAGTTCTGGGTGTGATGGTGTGCATTTGTAATTCCAGTGCCGGGGAAGCAGTGACGGGGTTCCCTGGGCTCTGCTAACCAGCCAAAGTAGCAAGTTCTACGTTCAGTGAGAGCCTGTCTCAAAAACAAGGCAGAGAGCAGCTGAGGAAGACATCCAGTGTTGACCTCTGACCTCTGCTCACACTTGCACACACATGTACACACACACAGAAAGAGTGAGACACAGACAGACATACAGAGAGACAGAACATTGAGGTACCTTATTCAGCAAATATTTACTGAGACCTCTGGTTCCAATTATGCTGGCCCTGCACTCCCATCCTCTGTCCCTTTTGGGTGTGATTTGCTGTGTGCCTGCCTTTTCATTAGGGTAGACCTGTATTGTGAGATTAGAGAGCAGCCATACTTGTTTCTCAATTGTGAATTCTTTATGTCATCATTTAAAATTTATACAAATGATGCATGAGTACATTACTTTAAATAATTAAAATAATTCAAAGTAGCTTTTCCTTTTATCCACACAGACTTTTATAATTGCTGTAATTAGTCTGGTGTAAATTCTCTCAGGATTGTTTTAATTTTATATATATGTATGTGTATATATATATATATATATACACACACACACACACATACACACATATACACATATAATCTGTGGCTTTTGAGATATATACGTGCACAGTTTGAGTATTTGGAACACAGTCCATGTGCTGTTTGCTTCATGTGTGCTACAGATCTAGCCACATCTGTATGCAGAGATCTGACGTCAAGTCTTAGTTATTGTCCAAGCATTCCATGCTTGACTGGACCACAGTTTAGTCAAGTGTTTTCTTTCTGGTGAGCGTTTACATTAATTCCAAACGCTTGCTATTTTAAGCGACACCCTGGTGCACAGCCTCCCGTGTAACCGAGTGCACGCAGGCAGACACCTCTCTGGCTGAGTCCTGGAGTCCCGTGTTGGAAGCTCGGGCTGTGTGAATTGTAGAATGTCTGAGTGTATAGCTCCAAGGCTAGACCACATCTTTTTGGTACTGGCAGCCATTTCACCTGAGGTAACCAGCCTGCTGCACAGCAGCCTGCTGTTGAGTGTGTGTGTGTGTGTGTGTGTGTGTGTGTGTGTGTGTGTGTGTATGTGTGTGTGTAGGGATGTGTGCCCTGGCATGTGTGGGGGTCAGAGGACAGATTTATGGAGGCATTTCTTTTCTTCCATGCTTATGTGGGTTCCAGGAGTTGATTCCAAGTCACGGGCTTGGGCAGCATACACAGGGGCTATCTTACTTGCCCCCAAATTGAGTCTTAGTTTGGTATGTTTGTTATACTTTAGTTTGAGATAAATATTGCATTCCAGTCTCTGTTAGCTGGAGAAGAAAAATCACATGATAATTTCTGCTTTCCCCTGTTCCTTGTATATCAACAACTTTATTTTTTATACATAGTAAACGTGTTCCGTCTTATGGAATTTGTATAGGGTTTATGCCCCTTTTACTCCCAGAGGCTTTGAAGGGTATTAGAAAATGGAATTTCAAGGGGCTAGGGAGATTGCTCAGTGGTTAAAGAGCAATGGCTGCTCTTCCAGGGGACCTGAGTTCGATTCCTAGCACCCACATGGCAGCTCGCAGTTGTCTGTAACTCCACTTCCAGGAGATCCAACTCCATCTTCTGGCTTCCATGGTTAAGAGGCACAGATGTGCTCCGTGGTACATGGTACATGCCGACAAAACACTCAAGTACAAAACAGTGCATGGATTTTCAAAAATTGGAAACAGTTGGAATTTTTAGCTTACTTGTTATTGTGTGCACACACACATATGTGTACGTGTGTGCCCACAGGCTCATGATGTGTGTGTGTACCACAGTGCTTGTATGTGGATGTGAGAGGACAGTTTTGTAGCATCCATGCGTCTACTTTTTAAAATGGGTTCTGCATGAATTCGGGTCTCAGGACATGCATGGCAAGTGCCTSTACCCACAGAACCATCTTACAGACCCAGAAAAATAGATATGGCAGAGAAGTGAGACACAGAAGAGCTGYCAGGTCCTTCAGGAGCGTGGGGCACTAGCCCCTGGGCCATTCACTGGCTGTTAAGAGTTTCAGGAGGTGAAAGGAAAGATAGCCCTCCTGGACCTGCATAGCTTTTCTCTCTCCACAAAGGGGAACAGCCCCATGCCTTCACAGAACACGTTCTAGGAAGCAGGCCCACAGGGGAGTCCACAGCGTGGGTCCGTGTACAGTGTAAGGCACAGGGCTGGGCACTGAGCCGTGTCTCTGCTGGGCTTTTGTAAGGGTCACAAGCTCTGTGCACAACATGTGGTCTCTGCACTCATTCTTTGTCTAAAGGGTTAGGGCACAACATTTAACTGTCGTATGCATTGACGGCGTTCCTATATTTTAAAGTGATCATTTGGTTATATAAAGTARGATGAAAACCGGGACTATTAAAATGAATAGTTTAGCCGGGCGGTGGTGGCGCACGCCTGTAATCCCAGCACTTGGGAGGCAGAGGCAGGTGGATTTCTGAGTTCGAGGCCAGCCTGGTCTTCAGAGT
>BDUI01025721.1:0-11997 GCA_002335545.1 Apodemus speciosus | reverse complement strand
TACACCTCGACTTTATTGAAAAACACTCACAAGTCCCATTTTAGTTTTTTCTCCGCCAATTAAGACCCCTTTAACAGGGCAGATTAAAGTTCATAAAGTTGGTTGTACTGGTTTATTAGAAAACTCACTTCAGGTTCCCTCTACCCGCTGCTCTGCTGCCACCTGCCCAGTTCCTTCTGCTGGGGTAGATCCCGGCCAGTTCTGCCACATGGTGAGGATTTACATCTTAAAGAGCCAGTAAATATCTTCAACAAAATTATAGAAGAAAACTTCCCTAACCTAAAGAAAGAGATTCCCATGAACATACAAGAAGCCAACAGAACTCCAAACAAACTGGACCAGACCAGAAAATCCTCCTGGCACATAAAAATCAAAACACTAAATGCACTAAACAAAGAAAGAATAGTAAAAGCAGTAAGGGAAAAAGTTCATGTAACATATAAAGGCAGACCTATCAGAATTACACCAGACTTCTCACCAGAAATTATGAAGCTAGAAGATCCTGGGCAGATCTCATACAGAACCTAAGAGAACATAAATGTCAGCCCAGATTACTATACCCAGCAAAACTCTCAATTACCATAGATRGAGAAAACAAGACAGTCCATGACAAATGCAAATTTACACAATATCTTTCCACAAAATCAGCTCTATGAAGAATAATGGGTGGAAAATACCAACACAAGGCAGAAAACCATGCTCTAGAAWAAGCAATAACGTAATCATCTTTCAACAAACCCAAAAAAAGATAGCCACACAAACAGAATTTCACCTTTAACAAAGAAGATAACAGTAAGCAACAATCACTTTTCCTTAATATCTCTTAACATCAATGGTCTCAATTCCCCAATAAAAACACATAAACTAACAGACTGGATACATAAATAGGACCCAACATTTTGCTGCATACAAGAAACCCACCTCAGTGACAAAGGCAGTCACTACTTCAGAGTCAAAGGTTGGAAAATAATTTTCCAAGCAAAAGGTCCCAAGAAACAAGTTGGAGTGGCCATTCTTATATCAGATAAAATTGACTTTCAACCAAAAGTTGTCAAAAAAGATAAGGAAGGACACTTCATACTGGTCAAAGGAAAAGTCTACCAAGATGAAATCTCAATTCTGAACATCTGTGCTCCAAATGCAAGAGCACCCACATTCATAAAAGAAACTTTACTAAAGCTCAAAGCACACACTGCACCCCACACAATAATAGTGGGAGATATCAACAACCCACTCTCAACAATGGACAAATCATGGAAACAGAAACTAAACAGAGACACAGTGAAACCAACTGAAGTTATGGACCAAATGGATCTAACAGATATTTATAGAACTTCCATCCATCCTAAAGCAAAAGAATATACCTTCTTCTCAGCATCTCATGTTACCTTCTCCAAAATTGACCATATAATTGGTCACAAAACAGGCCTCAACAGATGCAGAAATATTGAAATTATTCCATGCACCTTATCAGATCTCCATGGCCTAAGGCTGGTCTTAAGTTCAAACAAAAACAATGGAAAACACACATACACGTGGAGTTTGAATAGTGTTCTTCTCAATGACAGCTTGGTCAAGGAAGAAGAAGAAAGAAATTGAAGACTTTTTAGAATTTAATGAAAATGAAGACACATCATACCAAAACTTATGGGACACAATGAAAGCAGAGCTAAGAGGAAAACTGATATCTCTAATTGCCTCCAAAAAGAAATTGGAGAGAGCTTACACTATCAAATTGACAGTGCACCTGAAAGCACTAGAACAAAAAGAAGCTAACATACCCAAAAGGAATAGACAGCAGAACATAATCAAACTCAGGGCCTAAATCAACCAAATAGAAACAAAAAGAACTATAGAAAGAGTCAAGAAAACCAGGAGTTGGCTCTTCAAGAAAATCAACAAGATAGATAAACCCTTATCCATACTAGCCAGAAGGCAGAGACAGTATCCAAATTAATAAAATCAGAAATGAAAAGGGAGACATAACAACAGAATCTGTGGAAATTCAAAACCATCATCAGATCCTACTACAAGAACTTATACTCAACAAAATTTGAAAATCTGGACGAAATGGACAACTTTCTAGATACATACCAGGTGCCAACATTAAAACAGGATCTAGATAGTTGCATAAGTCCGAGGAAATAGAAGCAGTTGTTAGTAGTCTCCCATCAAAAAAAAAAAAAAAAAAAAAAAAGGACCAGATGGATTTAGTGGGGAATTCTATCAGATCTTCAAAGAAGGGTTAATATTGATACTCTTCAAACTATTCAACAAAATAGAAACTCAAGGAACACTACCCAACTCATTCTTTGAATCCACAATAATGCTTATATATAACCCAAAAAAAAGATCAATAAAGGAAAGAGAACTTCAGACCAATCACCCTTATGAACATTGATGCAAAAATACTCAACAAAATTCTAGCCAACTGAATCCAAGAATGCATCAAGGCAATAATTCACCATGATCAAATAGGCTTCATCCGAGGAATGCAGGGATGGTTCAAAATATGGAAATCCATCAATGCAATCCACTAGATAAACAAACTCAAAGAAAAAACCSACATGGTCATTTCATTAGATGCTAAAAAGGCTTTTGACAAAATCCAGCATCCCTTCATGATAAAAGTCTTGGAGAGATCGGGCATCCAAGGCCCATACCTAAACATAGTAAAAGCAATAAACAGCAAACCGACAGCCAATATCAAACTAAATAGAAAGAAACTTGAAGAATCCCACTAAAATCGGGGACCAGACAAGGCTGCTCACTCTCTCCCTATCTATTCAATATAGTACTTGAAGTCCTAGCCAGAGCAATCAGACAACAAAAGGAGGCCAAAGATATACAAATTGGAAAGGAAGAAGTCAAAATATCACTATTTGCAGATGATATGATTGTATACTTAAGCAACCCAAAACGTCCACCAGAGAACTACTAAAGCTGATCAACAACTTCAGCAAAGAGGCTAGATATAAAATTAACTCAAACAAATCAGTAGCCTTCCTATACTCAAAGGATAAACAACCTGAGAAAGAAATAATGGATATGACATCCTTTACAATAGTCACAAATAATATTACATACCTTGGTGTGACTCTAGCCAACTAAGTGAAAGATCTGTATGACAAGAACTTCAAGCCTCTGAAGAAAGAAATAGAAGATCTCAGAAGATGGAAAGTTCTTCCCTGCTCATGTATTGGCAGAATTAATATAGTAAAAATGGTCATCTTGTCAAAAGCGATCTACAGATTCATGCAATCCCCATCAAAATTCCAAATCAATACTTCATGGAGTTAGAAAGAGCAATTTGCAAATTCATCTGTAATAACAARAAACCCAGGATAGCAAAAACTATTATCCACAACAAAAGAAGTCCTGAGGAAATCACCATCCCTAAACTCAACCTCTACTACAAAGCAATAATGATAAAAACTGTCTGGTATTGGTACAGAAACAGGCAGAAAGATCAATGGAATAGAATTCTCAGAAAAGAACATGCACACCTATGGTCACTTGATATTTGACAAAGGAGCTACAAACATCCAGTGTAAAAAAAGAATCAGCATTTTTAACAAATAGTGCTGGATCAACTTCAGGTCAGCATGCAGAAAAATGCAAATCAACCCATTCTTATCTCCTTGTACAAAGCTCAAGTCCAAGTGGATCAAGCTCCACACATAAAAGCAGACACACTGAAGTTTATAGAGGAGAAAGTGGGGAAGAACCTTGAACACATGGGCACAGGGAAAATTTTCCTGACTTATGCTCTAAGAACAAAAATCAACAAATGGGACCTCTAGGACAAAAATGGCAACCAACAAATTGGAAAAAGATCTTTACCAATCCTATGTCAAATAGAGGTCTAATATCCAATGTATACAAAGAACTCAAGAAGGTAGACTCCAGAGAGACAAATAACTCTATTTAAAAATGGGGTACAGAGGCAAACAGAGAATTCTCAACTGAGGAAACTTGAATGGCCCTGTAGCATCTAAAGAAATGTTCAGCATCCTTTGTTTTCAGGGAAATGCAAATCAAAACAACACTGAGATTCCACCTCACACTGGTCAGAATGGCCACGATGAAAAATTCAGGGGACAGCAGATGCTGGAGAGGATGTGGGGGAATGAGGAACACTTCTTCATTGTTGGTGGGATTGCAAGCTAGTAAAACCCCACTGGAAATCAGTTTGTCRGTCCCTCAGAAAATTAGACCTGAGGTCCCAGCTATACCACTCATGGGCATATACCCAGAAGATGCTCCAACATGTAATAAGCACACATGCTCCACTATGTTCATAGCAGCCTTACTTATAATAGTGGAGAAGCTGGAAAGAACCCAGATGTCCTTCAGCAGAGGAATGGGTACAGAAACTGTGGTATATATACACAATGGAGTATTATTCAGCTATTAAAAGCAATGAATTCATGAAATTCTTAGGCAAATGGATAGAACTAGAAAGTGCCATACTGAGTGAGGTAACCCAATCACAAAAGAACGCACATGATATGCACTCACTGATAAGTGGATGTTAGCACAAAAGCTCAAAATAAACAAGTTACAATTCACAGAGCACAGAAAGCTCAAGAAGAAGGAAGACTGAAGTGGGGGTGTGTTGGTTCCTCTGAGAAAGGGAACAAAATACTCACAGGAGCAATAATGGAGACAATCTGTGGAGCAGAGACTGAAGGAAGGGCCACCCAGAGACTGCCCTACCTGGGCATCCTATAAATAGTCACCAAACCCAGACACTATTATGGACCACAAGAAGTGCATATCAAAAGGAGCCTGTTATGGTTGTCTCTGGAGGGGCCCTGCCAGAGCCTTACACACACAGAGGCAGATGCTAGCAGGCAACCATTGGACTGGTCGTTGGGTCCCCAATGGAGGAATTGGAGGACAGACTGGAGGAGCTGAAGGGGTTTACAGCTCCATGGGAAGAACAACGAGGTTGATCACCCAGATGTCCCAGAACTCCCAGGGACTAAACCATCAGTCAAGGGATACACCTGGTTTCAGCCAAAAATGTGGCAGAGGAATGCCTTGTCAGGCATCTGTGGGAGGAGAGGTCCTTGGTCCTCTGAAGCTCAATAGATGCCCCAACAAAGGGAACTCGAGGGGGTGGGAGTGGGTCAGGTGGAGGGGCATATACATCAAGGCAGGGGATGGGAGGAGGAGTTGAGGTTTTTCTGGGAGGGGGGAAACTTGGAAAGGATTTAGCATTTGAAATGTAAATGAAGATTATATTCAATTAAAAAGAAAGAAAAGAAAAGAAAACTCAATTCAGCTAGAAGAGTCAAAGTTTTCATATAGATTATAGGAAACTAGAAAAAARTTATTTTTCCCCAAAGAGTTCAAGTCCTGTAATTTCATTTGTGGCTTTGACCACACTCAGACTTTTGCTGACCTGATTGGGTAACAATGCCCATTTCTGTTAGGAGATTGGTTCCTCTTGTTCCTATTGAATTAGAACTTTCTAGATTATTGTTGTCATTTTGCTATTATGCTTGCTTTTACAGTCTTTTCACAATTATATTAAAATATTAGATTTCTTTAATTAAAAGACAAACTTTTGACATAAGATAAAGATTTTAAAGATAAAAGCCTCATTTCAATGAACTGTGCTAATTTCAAAAATATTCAATTTGGAAATGTGGGGTTTGGGAGGAATCAATGATCAATTCCAGCAATGGCCATTTCACCTGCTATCCCTTTGCATTTATAGGCCTTGTTACCCAGTTTTCATCCATCTATTCCTCATTAACACAGGTACTGAGAGTGGTACTAAGTCTTAGGTTGTTTTGTTAAGCAAAGGGAATGAAGACAAACTGGAAGCAGTTGCATTTGAATTTAAATAACAGTCATTTACTATGGCTTTTGGATATTTTCAAAAGTCTTTAAAATTTATTTCTAAATAAATTCCAAATTGAGAAACAAAATGATAGCATCCTATGAAGTCTGCACCAACTCTATTCTTGTTTGCCAACCTTCGCTCACCCTTATCTTCCACCCCAGTCTTCCATTCCTTGTGTATCTGTGTATACGAGCATGCCATCTTGCCCTAATTTACATGGGGTGATACTAATGAGGAGGAACCTTAAGAATATATTCTTAAATCTTCATACAAAGAAAATTATAAAAGCTTGTTGGTCACTAGCTTAGTTAAAATGTCAAGCTGCTCATTCAGTGAGTGATTCACAAGGCAAAAGAAAGAAGAATGATAATGACATCTGATATTCTGCTCTGACCTTTGAATATGCACACATACTCAAGTGTGTACACACACAGACACAAACACACACATACCTTGTATGCATACATACTCCCCACAAGTAATATATACATATATAGATACATATATACATACATACATACATACATACATACAAGCACACACATAAATATGAATGGGAAGCTGAAGGTGTAGTTCAGTGGTTTAGTGTATAACTTATAATGCATTGGCCCTGATTTTAGTCCCCAATCATATATGTAGATAACAAGAGTTTGTAAAGTAGCAGTATGACATAAGAATGTACATATACAAAAGAAAACCAGTTTAAATTATTCGAATAAAAATATATAGCAATATATTTTTAAAAATCTTAGTTGAAAAAGTAAATGGTTTATTTCCAAAAAAAAAAAAAAAGAATACGAAGGAGTGGCTTTATGAAGTACAATCATAATATTCAATTTGGAATCTAATCATGGAAATTAGATATTTACCAAGTTAAGTTAAAGAAAAGAGAAAGAATTGAAAATGTAAAAGATTTTAAAGCATAAATTCTATTACACAATTCCAAATAATCCCTTGTGGGAGAGAATTGATGAATACTCTCTATAATTAAAGCAGGATATATGAACATGTTCAGCACTGGGCAAAAATACTAAACATAGTTCGATGTTAAAACCTCTTTCTATATTAMTGCTACAGAAAGAGCTATGTAACATGAATAGAAACTTTTTGCTGTTTTTGGCGAGGAGATATGAAATRCCATGGACGCTTCCCTGGATTGTRCGGRTCTTCTCTTGTATTCTYTTGTAATAAAATTTTCTTATATTTGAATTTGTTTTCTGCTGTTGCTTATACAATTATCCTACCAGCCAATGAACAAGAACAGAAAACATCCTAGTTTTACTAAAAGACATAATAAGGATGAACCAAGAAACAAATAATTAGTCTTAATGTTAACATTAGCCTACCAGAGGCTTACATTTATAGAGTACTTATTGGACACCTTTTCAAGATGATTCTCATTTAATCCCCATAGCATTTCCAAAAGGGTGGTCTTACTATCTCATTTCTAATTTCCACATAGGTAACCCAAAACTTAAAGATAAGCCCCTGGGTACAAGTCATGTAGTTCTAGTAAGTATGATAAATGGTGCTTCAGATTTTAATGAAAGTCAAATTTGAAGTTCAAATTCTCAGTGACTATTCTATGATACTTTTATTTTAAAGCATTTTTAAGAAAAATGTAAGGGAATATCAGCACGTTTTTCTTCATGTGGTTGTAGTCTAGAATGGTAAACTTGAGAGGATTTGTTGTGGGAGGTGGCTCAGTTAATAAAGTACCTGCCATACAGGATGATGATCAAAGTTTAGATCCATAGGCCTTATATATAAAATCAAGCATGAGGGTTTATGCTTGTAATCCCATAGCTGAGGAGGTGGAGCCAGGAAGCTCTGGGACTTGCTGGCCAGCTAAACTTGCTAAATGATTGAGATCCACATCCATTGACAGACCATATCTCCAAAACATAAGGTGGGCATGATAAAGAAAGTGCATCATGATAAAGAGCAACTGCTGACTTTCACATGCATGTGCATGCACAAACCTGACACATGTTCACATAAAAACATACATACATACATACATACATACATACATACATACATACATACATATATACATACACAAACATCCCCATATGTCATCTCCTACAAGTTTATGGAATTCAAATTTTTAGACAGACAATTAGTTGGTTGTTTTACCTCTTTGACTTCTTTCATACCCCTGTGGCCAAGACCATCCAAGCAGCATAATCAGAAATATTGTCTCTGGGATGTCAGTTATCCTCATGTTATTTTTCCATGAATACCAGAAACCCTCCAGATTCCAAAGATACAAGAATTACTTATCTCTTATAGTACCCTATGGATTTTCTTTTGCCATAACTTAGTCTTCTTAGTTGCCAAGAAGAACATAGCTGAGGAGCATTTCCTCTTTACCTTTCTGTCTGGCTTCAAAGTACATACTGCTTCTACTTTTGAACTTTGTAAGAACAGCAGAGTGAGCTTTGTATGGAGTTTGCATTAAAAAAAAAAANTTGTAATAAAATTTTCTTATATTTGAATTTGTTTTCTGCTGTTGCTTATACAATTATCCTACCAGCCAATGAACAAGAACAGAAAACATCCTAGTTTTACTAAAAGACATAATAAGGATGAACCAAGAAACAAATAATTAGTCTTAATGTTAACATTAGCCTACCAGAGGCTTACATTTATAGAGTACTTATTGGACACCTTTTCAAGATGATTCTCATTTAATCCCCATAGCATTTCCAAAAGGGTGGTCTTACTATCTCATTTCTAATTTCCACATAGGTAACCCAAAACTTAAAGATAAGCCCCTGGGTACAAGTCATGTAGTTCTAGTAAGTATGATAAATGGTGCTTCAGATTTTAATGAAAGTCAAATTTGAAGTTCAAATTCTCAGTGACTATTCTATGATACTTTTATTTTAAAGCATTTTTAAGAAAAATGTAAGGGAATATCAGCACGTTTTTCTTCATGTGGTTGTAGTCTAGAATGGTAAACTTGAGAGGATTTGTTGTGGGAGGTGGCTCAGTTAATAAAGTACCTGCCATACAGGATGATGATCAAAGTTTAGATCCATAGGCCTTATATATAAAATCAAGCATGAGGGTTTATGCTTGTAATCCCATAGCTGAGGAGGTGGAGCCAGGAAGCTCTGGGACTTGCTGGCCAGCTAAACTTGCTAAATGATTGAGATCCACATCCATTGACAGACCATATCTCCAAAACATAAGGTGGGCATGATAAAGAAAGTGCATCATGATAAAGAGCAACTGCTGACTTTCACATGCATGTGCATGCACAAACCTGACACATGTTCACATAAAAACATACATACATACATACATACATACATACATACATACATACATACATATATACATACACAAACATCCCCATATGTCATCTCCTACAAGTTTATGGAATTCAAATTTTTAGACAGACAATTAGTTGGTTGTTTTACCTCTTTGACTTCTTTCATACCCCTGTGGCCAAGACCATCCAAGCAGCATAATCAGAAATATTGTCTCTGGGATGTCAGTTATCCTCATGTTATTTTTCCATGAATACCAGAAACCCTCCAGATTCCAAAGATACAAGAATTACTTATCTCTTATAGTACCCTATGGATTTTCTTTTGCCATAACTTAGTCTTCTTAGTTGCCAAGAAGAACATAGCTGAGGAGCATTTCCTCTTTACCTTTCTGTCTGGCTTCAAAGTACATACTGCTTCTACTTTTGAACTTTGTAAGAACAGCAGAGTGAGCTTTGTATGGAGTTTGCATTAAAAAAAAAAAACATCTAGAAGAGGTCCTACTTTACCAGCCTTCAGGAAAGTCCTTCAGGATGTAGAACATCTTCCTTGCCTGTAGATTCCCCAACAACATCCCTTCACAATTTTCAAGTCAGGGGAAAACCATTAGGTCATAGAGACATAAAGAAAAAACACTTCCATGAAAAAGGATAGTTATTTCAATTCTAAGGAAACAGAATTCAAGAATGAATCAATGAAGTTAGGAACCATGAATAGGGTCTTACAGTCAATGGGTCTGACATTGATACTCCACAGTATTTGTTGTTACAGAAGTTCTAATTGTAGGACCCCAGGGAAACTCCCTTCCCCTCAATACTGCATCAATAAAATGAACTTTAACTGTTATTAATGTGAAAATTTTCTTTGGGCAAATAAAAGTGCGATTCAATGATTTTGACTTTATTTTCCAGAATTTTATACAGTGTATACGTTTAATACCTCTCTTGGCTGAAAAACTTAACCCTTGCTTGAGATATAACTAGCCTTGACCTATTTTAGGCTCCATCACTAGAGCCCACTATGGAGTCATCCTAAACTTCTGTTGTAGATTGCTTTCCATTGCTCTGATAGAACACTGATCTAAAATTTTTCTTGGATCCTTGAAAATGATGTATTTTGCTTACACATCCTGATCAGATTTGGTCATTAAAGGAAACCAAGGCAGGAACTTAAATAGGGCAGGAACCTGGAGGCAGGAATAGAAGCAGAAACCAATTGACCTGCTATTTACATCTCCCAGAGCCACCTGACAACGAATGGCATTTACCACAGCAGACCGGAGCCCCCACATTAATTATTATTCAAAAATATGTATGACCTTTCCTATAGGCCAATCTGTTGAGACATTTTTTACACAAGACTCCCTCCATCCAGATGACCTTAATTTGTATCAAGTTGACAAAAATCTAACCAATGTAAAGACTCCCTCCTTCCAGATGACCTTAATTTGTGTCAAGTTGACAAAAATCTAGCCAATGTAATTCTATATGTGAGTCTGGGCCTACACTAACATTTCTGCTTATAATGAGGTGGGGGAGCTTTGTATTGAATTGTACTGTGCCAGACCAAGCAAGGGTTAAAAATTTCTCATTGCTAGGGGGCGGGGTACATGTGTGGGACATCTACCAGAATCTCATCACTCTCTAAAACAGTGTTGTTTTGTTGATCAAAATCACTGTTACCCAGGATATGTACTCATCTTTTCAAATTGTGCTTAAGAAACCATGAGTACTAGTGTTTTCCCACAAATGCCCCTGGCAGCTAATAAAGGAGACTGACGCTGTGGGAATGCCAAAGCTATGCCTGAGAGAAAACATCATTTCCAAAGGTTTCTGAAAACTTGCTGCCTTCTGACTTACATTGTATTTTCCATGAAGTGACTGTTCTCAAACCTGCCAGTGTCCATAGCATGCTAATGGAAGACAATGTCTTAGCAGACCAAGATGGGGACCATCACAGGACAACTTGACACTGTCCTCATAAAATCCTTTTACTTAATGAAATACCAGATCAAAGGCTGGTTTTGAAAATGACAATGTGTATAAGTTTTCAGAGTCTATTATGATTTGGCTGCAAAACTTGGGCAGCAAGAACACAGCTTTGCCTTTAAAGTTTCAGATATTCTAACTCTGGGGACAGCATGCATTTCTAGATAAGAGAAGAAATTGCTATTGTTAATAGTAAGGTACAGGCTGGTTTTTCTTATTTGGAAATTCAAGAGGATAAAGTAAATGTTTTAATGCTATAAAGAGTAGACTGTGAAGCACTGGCACAAGTTATTTATTTGACATTGCCCTTGGGCTATAAGGCACACACACACAAAGACTCACTCTGGTCCTGTTACTTAGTGCTGGCAAAATAAAATACTCTGACTAAAACTAGGTTTAGACCAATTGACAGAATGTTCTCCAGGTTCAATGCTAACAAATGGCTAAACAAACACTGTTGCCAAGTGGAAGTATTTGAACMTGCATGTTGTGACACATGGATGAGAACTGCCTGCCTTCCCATGGCTTGAGAAAATGACCTGATATCATTATGCGTTAGAGCACCTTCAATGTTGATTGTCCTTTGAAGAATTTAARGATGAAATTATTTGTTCCGAACAATTTGACGTTTTCTGCTATTAATCTCTTACCCCAAYACACAGAAATAAATTGAAGCAACATGGTGGTGAATCAAGCCTAGGAAAGCCAAGGAATAAGAATCAATAGCTCACCGGGCAGTGGTGGAGCACRCCTTTAATCCCAGCGCTTGGGAGGCAGAGGCAGGTGGATTTCTGAGTTCCAGGCCAGCCTGCTCTACAGAGTGAGTTCCAGGACAGCCAGGGCCACACAGAGAAACCCTGTCTCGAAAAAA
>BDUI01025719.1:9000-20331 GCA_002335545.1 Apodemus speciosus | reverse complement strand
CTGGAGTGGGCTGGGAGGAACTACTCCTGCTAGAAAATACCTGCAAGCACCATGAGGATAGCCACTGAGGCGTCCACGTTGAGCCAGCTGCATCCAGAACCGTAGCAACTCACGCTGAAGCCCAGGAGGATGACACCTGTTAGTATCAGGAAGATATCCAAGACTTCAGCCCCAATGGAGAGCCACAAAACTCCTATAAACAGAAAGGACGGATACAGTGAGTGTTCAGAATCCATAACTGGAAGGTTTGATCCTTTGGTTTTATTACTAACATACTTTCTGTTCTTATAACAAAAGATTGGAGGCTAGATATACTGCAAACAAAAAGGTCTATTAAGTTCACAGTTTGGATGCTGTAAAGTTCAAGAAGCATGGGCCAGGTTCTTGCAAAACTGCCTTAGCTATCTTATTCCACTGTGGGCATGGCGTCATGGTGGAATTGTATATTCCAAGCTAACATGAAGCCAGAGGGAGAGAAGCCAGACTCCTCCTCTTCCTTCCTCCTCTTCCCTTCCTCCTCTTCCTCTTCCTCCTCTTCCTAACACTCTTTTCATGGGAAGTAACTCAAGGTTAGTGCAAGGGAACTACATGGATTCCTTTTGAGCAGCACCTCCAATGATCTTAAACCTCCCATGGTTTCCACCTCTAAAGGTCCCTTATCACTTCTTAGTTACTCTACCCTGGGGACCAAGCTTCCAGTGTTAAGTACTCCCTGTGGACTCATGTTAGAGGTAGTTATGTAAGACACCTTGCTACTACAAGCTTTCAATGTGAAGACCAAAGGCACCTTTGTTGAGTCTTAGGAACTTGGTGGGTCAAGAGAATCCTAGGGCTTCAAGGARATGGGTATAAATACTGCCCACAGGTGGGAGGGAAAACATAAGCAAAACCCTGGCATAGGACTGCAAGAGATCCTGGGAATGACTCTTCAGCTTAAGAGTCAGCACATTATTTTAATTCCAGTGGAGACATTGTCTTTACTCTTTACGGTAGATGCACAGGGGCTGTGAGATGGCTCTGTGGCTAAGAGCACTTGCTACTTTTGAAGAGGACTAGCATTCAATTACCAGCACCCAAGTCTGGTGAGACAACCCCCTGTAACTCCAACTTCCGGGGATCCCACTCCTCTTCTGGCCTCTGCAGACACCTGCAAACTGGTGTACAGATTCACCCTCCCCAATCGATAAAAGAAGATACATAAAATTAAATATGAGGGCAGAAGGATCTGAGCATTTAAGAGCTTTGGGTGGGCTCCTGTTCCACCAGCACCCCTTGTTTCCATGCAAACTGCTTGTGCACCCTTGCCGGGAGCACAGCTGGAGCTGTGTTGGATGTAGGGTGGAACAGAAGGGACAGAGAGGATGAAGGGAAATGGAAATTTGTAAAAGTTCCACTGCCAACCAGACAAGACAGTGGATGGGACGGAGAAATACCTAAGACTAGCATGATCCTCTCTGCAGCTTCATAAAGCTTCTATTCTTGCTGGGAGAGCAGACACCGAGGCRGCAAGCACAAACTGAATGGGTGATGGAAATAAGAAAGCGCACTCAGGCAATGGTATTCCAACTCGGCCTCTTCCTTACCCATAGAGCTTGAGATCGGCCACAGTGGAAATATTTATGGTTCAGGAAGCTGTAGACTCCCCCAGTTTCCTGTCACCTTGTGAAGCTGGCTACTATCTTCCAGCACATCAGGGCTGTAAGGTGCCTGAGTGGAGCCTCTGTTGACTTCACAGGAAAATCATATCCAACCATCCCATCATTTCCCCCATTTCCAATAAAACAATTGGAGCTGTTCACATTGTGAGGGACCCYGGCTGTAAGCGCGATGCTTACCTTGTCCCTCAGTGGGTACTATCCCCAGGAAGCACCTGCACCGCTCACCTAGAAGACAAGGAGAAGACAGCCAAGCAACAGTCTACAGACAGACAAATGGATAATGAAAATGTGCCGTGTGCGTATGGGAGGAACAAGGATTCATCCTCTCAGGAACTAACCAGGCTCTCAGGAGAAAGAGGGTAGCAATCGATAGCCTAATCACCTTTTACTAGGTCCCACCTCTGAAAAAATCCTACTGTCATAACCACTACACTGGGACCAGGCTCAGTACTTGAATCTTTGGGAGACACCTTCAAACCACATCCCAAGCACATGAAAGGAGTGAGTGTCCTTATTCTGAGGAGAACTTTCTTTCCCAACAGTAATGCAGGAGAAGCCAGGGACAGGGTAAGGGCAGGGGTAGGGCAGGAGTAGGGGCAGGAGGCAGGGGCAGGGGCAGGGGCAGGGGAAACCATGAGCAGGGCAGTGGCAGGGGCAGCCAGGAGTTAGGCAGGGGTAGGGGTAGAGGAAGGGGCAGGGCCTGGGGGCAGCCAGGAGCTGGGCAGGGGCAAGGGCAGGAGTAGGGACAGAGGCAGGGGCAGGGGTAGAAGGAGCCAGGAGCAGGGCAGGAGCAGCGCAATCCAGACGTAGATCAGGGACAGGGCACAGAGCACCAGAAGGCCAGCTGCACAGATTAAGAGAATTCCCAATAGCTTAGAAGGACAAGATTAGCTGGGCCCAGAGATCTAGACCTRAGTGACCCCTTGATTAATGTGAATCCTCAGAAACGGTGTTCCTTCTGAACAAAGCCAGCAGGATTAAGAAGAAAAATCTTTACAAATCCCATGAAGCCAGAGAGGCGGGTGTTACATAGCTTGGCAGAGCTTGGGAGGCCAAGAGGCACATCAAGCCAGCCGTNTCCATAAGATGCAATCCATACCTAACACTGTTAAAGGGGCTGAGAATCTGAGTTAGTTTAGTTAGTTAGGTCATGAACCCTAGGGGAAAACCTACTACTATCATTCTATAAAATAGTACAGGAATGAAATGACTTCTAATGACATACTGCTATACACATAGAACRGAGCATCRATCAGCCCTCATCAGAGATGTATCTTCTTGCAGCAGAKGGTAAWTAACACAGAGACCCACAATTGGGCAGAGGGTGAAAGACCTTGGAGTACTCAGCCCCCAATGAGATGTTTTTTATTAATCTCTCCCCTGGAGGTTCAGAGATCTATGGGGAAGAGGARGCAGGAAGACTGTGAGAGTCAGAGGTGATAGATGAGAAGTGTCTTCCAGACACAATAAGACTGATGCACCTATGAACTCACAGAGACTGTGACAGCATGCATAAGATCTCCACAGGTTCAAATTGGATAAGATCTCAGTACTGAGCAGGCTAAGCAGACATGGGCTCTTACCTMTAACCAAGAGCATGTTTACAATTGATACTTTCTGGGAAATGGAAAATCTGTTTTCTCCTATTGAATGCCAAGGGGTATATCAATCAACATATCTGGACAGGCCCTACACTCAGGAGTATAGGAGTATTTGGTCAACACAAAATGAAATTTCTCTCTCTCATCTGTTTTGGTATTTTTTTTATATTATTGGGTTTTCTTTATTTGTATTGATTTTGATTTTCGACAGGGGACATGATATTGGAGTAGGTTGGGAGGTAGAGAGGATCTGGGAAGAGTTGGTGGCAGAGAAAGAATGTGATCAAAATACCTTGTATTAAATTTTTAAATAAGAAACTAAAGTATAAAAAAAACTTTAAGCAAGTCAACGTGGGTAATTTTACTCTACAGCTGAGAAGACTGGGTTATAGAGGTAGCAGGTATCAGCTCTCTATCATAGTGTCTATTTACCTACAAAAATCTATGTTCATCTTTTCTGGTTCATTGGTGCTCACAGCCAAGAAACTTACCAATAGGACCAGCCATAGTCCCATGTCTGAGGCCGCCAATCTTCTGGTCCTAGGTTCACAGTGATTTGAAAACTAGTTGTGTACATCATGTGAGCCACCATGCCCAGGAGTCCTGTGYAAGCAAAGCTTCATGAGTCACGCTTAAGGACACAGCACAGTGGAAAATTTTCTCTACCCTGCAAGCGTTGGATGCTGGCAGTTCTCCAGCATCCACAGATCCTTATGTGGTATGTGCACATATGCATCCTTAAACATTCCATCTGATCTCTCACCCCCACAAACAGACCTGATCATAACCAAGAAGAACATAGTGGATACCAGGACCTGAGCAGGAGTTCCCACACATCCATGGCCCTGCTCTTTGCTCTTAGTGGTTGGATTTTATCTTTCTACTTGTCATAGCTATGACCTGGGCAAGATGTGTTAGGTTCATCAAACACAAGAGTGATGCACAAATTGAATTGATATATATTAACAGAACTGAAGGAAGCCACATGTTCAGGATCCTATCTTGGTGGAGAGATTAACTTAAGAAACTTACAAGGCCAAGCTAAGTTGCTTGGAGAGCAGAGGTAGTGTTAAAAAAATAGTTCTTTGTAGAACATTTATACCAAACATTGGTGATAATTTTTAAGATACTGAAATCTATATAGTAGGTACACTCTTATTTTTGTCTTCACCAGAGCCTATCTATAAGGCTTAATTTATAGTAGTTAAGTAACTCTCCTAGTGTTACTTAATATATGCTTGCATATAAGCAAGTATATATTGTACATGCGGTATACTTACATACTTGTAACAGAGGCTTGGCATCAGGACTCCTCTGTGCACTCAAGCCTAACCTCTCTGCTATGTGAGCTCATTGCTATTCCCAGAACCAGTGCAGCCTCTTCCCTCACTATGACACTGACTGGTAAGTGTTTCTCTCYACCTGTGCCCATCTTCATCCTTTTCAACACTACTTCTGCCCAGTGGAATCAGTCCAGTGACTTATCCAAAAGACCAGCCATTTTACTGAGCTGACCAGTGATTGGAGGGAGCCAGCCAGCCTATTCTATGGCTTGAAGCATCTTGTTCTCTCTGGAGTGGGCTGGGAGGAACTACTCCTGCTAGAAAATACCTGCAAGCACCATGAGGATAGCCACTGAGGCGTCCACGTTGAGCCAGCTGCATCCAGAACCGTAGCAACTCACGCTGAAGCCCAGGAGGATGACACCTGTTAGTATCAGGAAGATATCCAAGACTTCAGCCCCAATGGAGAGCCACAAAACTCCTATAAACAGAAAGGACGGATACAGTGAGTGTTCAGAATCCATAACTGGAAGGTTTGATCCTTTGGTTTTATTACTAACATACTTTCTGTTCTTATAACAAAAGATTGGAGGCTAGATATACTGCAAACAAAAAGGTCTATTAAGTTCACAGTTTGGATGCTGTAAAGTTCAAGAAGCATGGGCCAGGTTCTTGCAAAACTGCCTTAGCTATCTTATTCCACTGTGGGCATGGCGTCATGGTGGAATTGTATATTCCAAGCTAACATGAAGCCAGAGGGAGAGAAGCCAGACTCCTCCTCTTCCTTCCTCCTCTTCCCTTCCTCCTCTTCCTCTTCCTCCTCTTCCTAACACTCTTTTCATGGGAAGTAACTCAAGGTTAGTGCAAGGGAACTACATGGATTCCTTTTGAGCAGCACCTCCAATGATCTTAAACCTCCCATGGTTTCCACCTCTAAAGGTCCCTTATCACTTCTTAGTTACTCTACCCTGGGGACCAAGCTTCCAGTGTTAAGTACTCCCTGTGGACTCATGTTAGAGGTAGTTATGTAAGACACCTTGCTACTACAAGCTTTCAATGTGAAGACCAAAGGCACCTTTGTTGAGTCTTAGGAACTTGGTGGGTCAAGAGAATCCTAGGGCTTCAAGGARATGGGTATAAATACTGCCCACAGGTGGGAGGGAAAACATAAGCAAAACCCTGGCATAGGACTGCAAGAGATCCTGGGAATGACTCTTCAGCTTAAGAGTCAGCACATTATTTTAATTCCAGTGGAGACATTGTCTTTACTCTTTACGGTAGATGCACAGGGGCTGTGAGATGGCTCTGTGGCTAAGAGCACTTGCTACTTTTGAAGAGGACTAGCATTCAATTACCAGCACCCAAGTCTGGTGAGACAACCCCCTGTAACTCCAACTTCCGGGGATCCCACTCCTCTTCTGGCCTCTGCAGACACCTGCAAACTGGTGTACAGATTCACCCTCCCCAATCGATAAAAGAAGATACATAAAATTAAATATGAGGGCAGAAGGATCTGAGCATTTAAGAGCTTTGGGTGGGCNAGCTTGGGAGGCCAAGAGGCACATCAAGCCAGCCGTAGGAGAATTCATACAAGTCCTGGGTGCTCTGCTCTGCCCCAGAATCCTGCCCCAGAATCTGGCCCCAGGGCTACCCATGTGCCCCATCTGAATGCTCTGAGTTCAGCACAACAGCTCAGGGTCTACTCAAGCACATATCACTGATTCAKAGATTTGCCCAAGGGAAAGAAGGCAGGAGCCTTGACTCTTCCAGGAGCTTTACTGCAAATGTTTATTTCAGAATGAGGGGGGAAATAAAGAGAGATGTAGTCTCCCTTTTAAAGCACTGCAGGGCCCACTTGCAGGGAGACACGCGGATTTAGATGGGGAACCTTTTCTCAGTCAGGTCTGGTGCCACAGAACTGGGATGCTGACCCACCCCTAAAACCTGCACTTGGTTAGGAACATCTTTCTGAGACCCTGAGTCTCTATTGCCAATGACACYGAGCCCCTTCYACCRCCTCAACACCCTCCCCACTGTTTGTACCACTTCTTCATTTCTGTTCTGAGCCTTCCTTTCTTCTGTSCTGAGTCCTGGGTGCTTGTGATACAGTCAGTGATTCAGTGCTATATTCTGTACCTTATYGCAAACATRTCTCTGGGGGCCTTTGTAAACCTCTAAACAGATTTTTCAATTGGGAGATAGAAAATCCAAATCTCTCCCTTTGCAAAAGCAAAGGATCTGTCTGTATTGAGCTCCCAAGAGGAACTGACCTGGATGCTGAGTTGAACTCAAAGAGACGACCCCTTGGGCAAGGCATGAAGTTCATCCACATTTGTTACCACTTCCTGGGAGCTCTTCGAATTTGTAACTTTTATTTATTATGATTATTATTTAAAGATTTTATTTATTTATTTTATATATATGATGAGTACACTGTATCTGTCTTCAGACACACCAGAAGAGGGCATCAGATCCCATTAGAGATGGTTGTGAGCCACCATRTGGTTGCTGGGACTTGAACTCAGGACCTCTGGAAGAGCAGTCAGTGCTCTTAACCACTGAGCCATCTCTCCAGCCYATGATTATTATTTTTACGTATGAGCTTTCTGTCTGCATGTACACCTGTGTGAAGAAGGCATCACATCTTACAGATGGTCGTGAGCTACCATGAATTTGCAGGAAATTGAACTCAGGACCTCCAGAAGAGCTGCCAGTTCTTTTCACCACTGATCCATTTTATCAGCCCCAACATTTGTAACTGCTAATATCTAGCTTTGACTTGCCCKCTAATATGTTAGGTATTAACTCCAATACCAAGTAAAAACTAAATAGTAAACATTTTGCTTTAGGTACATCCTGCAAAACATGGAGAGGATGATGTGTTCTGGGATGGTGAATTCTTTTCTGGGAAGATATCTTCCTTTTGTCTTAAAACAACGRCAATGTAGTAACATTTAGAAACCTTAACTTTCTTATACCCAGAAGTATGGGAAATAGGAACAGAGGAGCTTTAGACAAATGGGCAGAAAGCATTCACAATAGTTATTAGATTGTGGGGTAACAGGAAAAGTCAGAGAGAAGAGTGCAAAGTCCAAGTTCATCAGTCTCGAGCTACGCAGCCTTCAATGCTGCACATGACCTTCTATCACAGTTTCTCTCTGCGATTCTCATATAAATAATATAAATAAATGTGAAACCTCTAATGAATTTTGGGCAACACTGGGATGTGTCATATTAATCAGTATTTTTTTTTTTTGGTGTGTGTAACTTCCCAGAGATATTTTACATGCTAATGGACACTGTGAATTTCCAAGAAAAAATATAATATGTAATAATTTCCAGTTTTGTCTTAAACTCTCTTTGTTTATTTTCTTTAGAGAACATGCCTGCAGAGTGAGTTTAGGACCATCCACTTAGGTCCTTGTCAAAGGCTCTTCCCATCCTGAACTCAAGAACAGAGGTGCACAAAGTCGGGAAGGAACCAAGAAACCCAGCCTTAATTTCTACTCAAGATTGTGTGTGAATTGCTAAGGACATCTTTAAAATTTAGTGTGTGTGTCAGTTAATGTAGGAAAGGCCTTCTAGTACCATCCAAGTAGAAGTGGTGTGTTTTGTGTGTGTGTGTGTGTGTGTGTGTGTGTGTGTGTGTATTCCCTGGGTTGACAAGAATGCCAAGAAAGGGGGCTTCCTTTGAAGCCTCTAAAGTGGTTCTCAACCTTTGGCAAACCTCTAACTCCAAAAATATTTACATTGAGATTCATAACAGTAGCAAAATTATAGTTATGGATTAGCAATGAAGATACTTTAAAGGTTGGGGGTCAGCCCWACATGAGGAACTGTATTAAAGGGTTGCAGTATTAGGAAGGCTGAGAACACTGTGCTAGAGGAAGGAGTCTAAAAGAGCTTCACACAGTCTCTCAATGTTGCCCTCAGATCCTGAGGAACTCTCCACTATGTGCACCTTCTCCCTCAGCCATCACAAAGAGCATGCCCACGCCTGTGCAATGGCCAAGTTTCTCCGGTTTGACTTTCCCCTGATAAAGGGAGGAGCAGCTGTCCTCTGGCAGAAAAAGGCCATGTGAGCTCTGATCTGCACCGAGGCTTCCTCCTGTTCCTTGTCCTGTGTTCTAGTGACAAAGCCTGATTTGGCCTCTTCAGACCAGGCCAATTCATTTCTGTCTGTCTGGACCACCCKGATTCTTGATCTCCATCTATTAAAATCCCAGATACAGGCTCGGGGAGGACAACTCAGCTGATAAACTGCTTGCTTCAAAAGCATGAGTTCGATCCTTAGAACCCAAGTTAAAATGCCGGGCATGGTAGTGCTAGCTTGCAGTCCCAATGGTGGGGGAGTAGAGATTGGAGACTCCGAGGGTGGATTGCTGGCCAGTCATTCTTGCTCTAATTAGTGAGATCAGGGCTAATGAGGGACCCTGTCTTAAAGCAGGTGTCATTCTCAAAGATGACACCTGAGGTTGTCCTCTGGTCTCCATATATATGCACACACACATAGCTCCCTTCAACGTGCACATACAAATACACACACATTTACAACTAAGGCACATGTGGTGGGTTGGTCCAATGGCCACCTGCTTTATGAAGACTCTAGACCTAAGTAGCATCTCCTTTGTCCACTAGCATGGATGGATGAGCCTGTCTTAAGCATCCCCACATCCTTCCTTGTTTTACCTTTATAGTACCTATTTCCAGTGGCTTTTAGCTCTCAGCACTGTGGCGCCCTCCCTGTTAAACCCCTGTTTCTCCAGTCTCATGCTGAGCATAGGAATGCTTATTAGTGAATATACTCCATGATACGCCAACTCTCTTCTATCCAGAGGGCTTTTCTGTGTCCTGGGGTGTGTTTTTCTAGCTGTGATATGCACCATAATCGCCAGGGAAAGAAATTAGAAACACAGATAGATACTCTAGAGAAAACAGAGTTGAGTGGAAAAGAAATGCTAACGCTCTATGGATGGGAACAGAAACAGCAATTAGAACTCCAGGGAGAGCAAAAATCTGCACTAACAATAAATATAATGAGAACACCCTTTCTGTTGCTAGAATGAGCAACGTCTAGCCGAAGCTAGTGGCTTATTGAAAACAGCAGTGATATTACTTGATCAAGAAAATGGCAGGCATTGTGTGGGATATCTTCACGGAATGATACATTTTATTTATTATAATACTAAGTCAATAGCTAACGTATAAAATGAAGATATTCATGTTTGCCCTTCATATTGAAACAGTTTCCCCTGAAGGAAGGGACGGAGAATGGTGGTTGTACTCGCAAGCCTCTCAAAATGTGTGACTCTTACTATCTCTATGTAAATATTACCTTAGCTAAACTGCAAAGCAAAACAACAACAACAAAGAATTCCAAACAGCCAACCAAACAAATAAACAAAGAGCAGGTTTCCAGACTCCAGCTCAGCTCTATTGAGTTAGAGCCTCTGGGGCCGGGTGCCTGGAGACTTACAAGTTTCCAGGGTGATTCCAATCCTGCTGTTATACACAGTTGTGGAAATAGATGAAGCCACCTCAGATGTGGGGGAAACAGATTTAGAAACAGAACAGAAGTTCTTAAGCCATTTGCTTATGGATGTGGTACCTACAGTTCCCAAACAGAAAATATGGGATTATCTTGGCGATCCTAGAAAAGGCAGGATCAGAAGCCAAATGTAACTGTGTGTGTGTTGGGGGGGGGGTGGAGGGTGCTGGGGGTATCAAGAGAGTGCATTTTATATACTAGCATGCTAGAAAAAAGAGAATTTGGGAGGCCCCTTTGGTAGTCTTTCCTAGCATTGGTGATGTGTCTGAATCACACAGCAAAGGCTAAGGTGGGCAGTAGCCCGCTTGGATGGGATTGGAGGTAGTTATACTGTATCTCAGAGTATTGTTCCTTATTGCAGTCTACTTAGGCTGCAAGGACAATTTCTCACATGCCACAATGGTGGTAAATAAACATCTGAATGAGAAATGTAAGCCCAAGGATATAAGTGGGGACTGCTAGGGGTTTCCCCCTTTTCACTTCGGGGCCTTTGCTGTGAAAACAGAGGAGCTCACCAGCCCTGAGCGTAGGGCTCAACCAAGCTGTCTAACAGTATGGGCTGACACCCCTCTGTCTTCAGTTCTTTGTGACTTAACTCTGCTCTATGTACTAACCGAGCCCCCAACTTCTCTTTCTTCTTCCCTCAACTTTATAAGCCCCACCCACTATCAACAGAGTCTGGAAGACGTTAATGAATTGGAGCTAACTGACCCAAGACAAGGCTTACTGTTGTGCAAACTCTCTGAGGCCCAGTCTCAGCTTCAGCCCTGTGCAGGCCTGTTTCAAGGACAGCCTGAGATAAAGGTCCAACTTGTTATGGGCTGTGATTGTGATAGATCTGGAGGTGATCTAATGATGCTAAGAGCTGTGTGTGTGTATGTGGGGGGGTTGTTTGAAATAGAATCCTCAGTTTCAAGAGGCATTAAAAGAGCACGAGAGGCTCAGCATTGGAGGGACTGGGGCAGTGGCTCAGTGGTGAAGAGAGCTTGCTGCTCTTGCAGAGGTGTTGACCTTGGTTTCCAGAACAGGTCAGGAGTCTCATAACTCTAGATGCTGGGAATCTGATGCCTTCTTCTGGTCTCTGAGTATACACAGACACACACACACACACACACACACACACACACAGACACACAGAGACACATACACAGACAGACACACACACAGACACATATAGAGACACAGGCCCACCCCCCCCACAAACACACACACACAGAGACACACAGACACAAACACACACA
>BDUI01025716.1:5688-17817 GCA_002335545.1 Apodemus speciosus | reverse complement strand
TATTTATAAGATGGGTAAGATAACATCTATAAGTCTTGAAGGTTCTAAGTCTGCATAAAAATAATGAACATCTGGCAACGGAGAATGATTAGGGAGGAACGCCGTCTGTAGAGCTGCAAATAAAAGCTTATAAATTATATGTAAGGTGGATTTTTGAGATGCTCAAGTTTCTGTAAACAAAAAGGCAGAATATTGGGTTAAATCTCAACTACTCTCTTTACTGGGCATCAGTTCCCGATCTGCAGTAATACCTCATGCAGATGCATGTAAACACAGGACAGTAATCCCACCAACTGTAATCCTCTGGAGCCTGAGGCAGGAGGATCAAAAATTCAACATCAGCTAGAYAGTGTGGGGGAAAAGCTACTGGGGACACAATTCAGTAGTAGAATACTTATATGCCATGCACAGGGCCTTGAGTTCAATCCCCAGCATTAAAAGAAAAACTCATTGAAAGCTCATTCAGCTATGTAAAGATCATAAGAAATTTCACCTAAAAAATACCTCAATCTGTCTTGATAGAATGCCTTGTTACAAATTGATGTGATATCACTATAGGATCACTATAATCTACTATGATTTATGTTCATTTTCAGTAGCTAGTGGGGTCACAAATCTCCATGATTCACGACAAATGCCATGGCAAAGTTGCATGAGTCAACAGCACTAAACGTAGTCTCAGGGTCATAAAGCCTTACTGGCTTACATGGGGAAAGGGCACACTAATTTATMATTGTTGGGCACAATCTCTTAATGGATCATCTGAAGTGGGACATTTCTGTACTTGACAGACACTGAAATCCGACACAGGGAAAATAGAAGAACCCAACATTTTCCTGGTCATTTACCAAGGTCATAATCACTGCACTGATTCTTTTAAAGATGTATTGTTGAAGAAAAAAATTGAATAAGCTATCAGAAGATGTGAAGATATCCCTTGCTAATGGATTGGTAGGATTAATATAGCAAATATGACCTTCCTAAAAATCAATCTACAAATTCAAGGCAATACCCATCAAAATTCCAACACAATTATTCACAGAAATTGAAAGGACAATTCTCAGCTTTATAGCAAAATACAAATAAAAATACTAGGTAGCTTAAACAGTCTTTAATAAAAGAACTGTGGGAGGTATCACTATCCATGACCTCAAATTGTACTGTAGAACTGTAGTAATAAAAACAGCATGGTATTGGCACAAGAAAGACAAGTGGATCAACAGAATTGAATTGAAGATCCAGACATAAATCCACACAAATATGGACACCTGATTTTTTTGATAAAGAATCCATAAATATATACTGGGAAAAGAGCTGCATCTTCAACAAATAGTGCTGGTCAACCCGGATGGCTGCATGCAGAAATGCAAATGGATTCATGCATATCACCCTGCACAAAACTCAACTCCAAAGACCTCAACATAAAACCACATTGACTAAACCTGACAGAAGAGAAAGTGGGAGTGGCCTTGAACATATTGACACAAAAGAAGAATTTCTGAACACAACATCAATAGCACAGGCACTAAGATCAACAATTAATATATGGGATCTCATGAACTAAAAAGCTTCAGTATGGCAAAGGGCATCATTAAGTCAAAGTGACAAGCTACAGAACAAGAAAATATTTTTATCAACTGAACATACAATACAGGGCTAATATCTAAAATGTATATGGAATTTAAAAAAAATCTAGACATCAAGAAAACAATCAACCCAATTTAAAAATGTATTGTGGAGTCCTTAAAAAAGGAAAGTTAAAATTGTGGAGAACTTAAAGAAATGTTCAACATTCTTAATCATCAGAGAAATTCAAATCAAAAATACATTGAGATTTCCTTATACCAGTCAGAATRGCTAAGATCAATAAAACAAATGACAGCTCATGCTGAACACATGGGGAACACATTCATGCTGGTGGGTACAAACTTGTGTAGCCACTATGGAAATCAGTGTGGCAGTTCCCCAAGAGGCTGGGAATAGATCTACCCCAAAATCCAGCTATACTGTTCTTGAACATATATACAAAGGATGTTTTATCCTACTGTAGAAACATTTGCTCAGCCATAATAGCCAGAAATTGAAAAWAAATTTAAATGTTCCTCAACAGATGACTGGATAAAGAAGATATGCCACATTTTCACAGAGGACTATCACTCACCTGTTAATAATAATAAAACCATGAGATTTGCAGGTAAATGGATGGTGCTAAAAAGAAAAACCATCCAAAGTGAGGCAACCCAGACCCAGAAAGACAAATATAACATGTATTTGCTTATATATGGATATTAGCTATTAAATCTTCAATAAGCAAGCAATTCATATAATCACAGATGTTATATAGAAAGTAAGGGACTATGGGGRAAGCGATGGATCTCCCTAGGAAAGGGAAATAGAATAGGTAGTTATGGATAATGAGGGGTTGAAATGGGGAGAATCAAACACAAAGGGATAGGGAACAGATAGGTGATGGACGGAATATGGAAAGGGAGAACTAAAACTAACAGTGAAATTTGAGGGGACTTATGGAAAACTAATGCAGTAGTTTTCTAATATATAATATAAGAAGTGTCCTGATTTTGAAGACAATCTGAATTATATTTGCAAATAAAAAGGAGATAAAGCCTATATATATGTGTGTGTATGTATGTATATATATGTATGTATGTATATGTATGAATGAAGGCGATCTGAATTATATTTGCAAATAAAAAGGAGACAAAGCCACAACTGGAMATCTCTCACCACCAAATAAAGTTTTCAATGCTAGAAGTGGGTTGTATCTAAYTGAGTTGTTGACCAAAGGGGCTCCATGAAACCTCCCAAACAATCTGGGCTATTGTCAAGGCTATCATTTGATCTCCACAAACTGATGGTATTGCTGAAGACAACGTCTTCACAACATATTCAGCACAAAGAAACAAAACTGATGCCTACCTAGGGTCTTTACCCCTATAGACTAATGTTCATGGTACTGGAAGATATTCTGTAAACTACAAAAGTAGTGTAAACACCAACTCAGCTACAAAGTCTCCAATCTACAATGATGTTCTGCCTGCAAGATGTGCTGTGTAATAGTGGCACACAACTTGTGGTAATAACCAACCAATGTATGATTAGATTTAAGACCCACCCCATTAAACAGAACCCATTTTCCACACTGCTCTGGTGGCCAAGAACCTGAGATCAGATAGGCCAGGAACCTAGGGAAGAGCCAAACACTACTRTTATGCTTAAGGAATGTAGCTATAAAATGACTAATAACATTATGCTATACTCATAGATCAGTTTTTTTCTCATCCATCATCAGAGAAGCTTCCTCCTGCAGTAGATGAGAACAAATACAGAGAATCATAGCTGGACAAGGTTCATTAAGTGAGAGATCTTGAATCCTCAACCATAAATGGAATGTTTTCATCAAATCCCTCCCCTCAGGGCTCAGGAAACCGTGCAGAAGCGAAGGCAAAAAGAGTGTGAAAGAAAGAGGGGATAGAAGACACCAAGAAAATAATGTCCAATGTGGTGGTTTGAATAGGCTTGGCCCAGGGAGTGGCACTATTAGGAGGTGTGGCCTTGTTGGAGGAAGTCTGTCACTGTGGGGGTGGGCTTTGAGACTGTCCTCCTAGCTGCTTGGAACACAGTCTGCTCCTGACTGCCTAGATCTCTCAGCTCCTTCCCCAGCACCATGTCTGCCTAGGTGCTATTGTGATTCCTGCCACAATGATAATGAACTGAACTTCTGAACCTGTAAGGCAGCCCCAATTAAATGATCTCCTTTATAAGAGTTGCCTTGATCACAGTGTCTCTTCACAGAAATGGAAACCCTAAGACACCCTCTAGACACAAGAGGACGAATCCACATATGGATTTACAGAGACGATGGCACAAGCCCTCTGTTTAAACCCAGACGCTATGTCCAACTGATAACCACTCACAGATGAACAGAGAAGTGTACTCTGGAACCTTGTTCACAGTTCCAGAAGTAGTTGTTACTTGTCCATTATTCCAGATGAGGCCATTGATGTTCACAGAAGTGAAAGCACTGACCGGTGTCAGCACACGGATTTGAGACCCGGTCTGAAAAATTAGAAAATTCTTCTTGATGTGATAGAAAATACCATAGCCAAAAGCCATTCATAGAAGAAAACGTTCATTTTTGCTTAAGGTTCCAGAAGAGGAGTCCATTGTGGTGGCGAGGTGTAGCAGCAAGTGTTAGACATGGCCCCAGAGCAGGAAGCTTTGAGATCTTATCTTCAACCATAGACATAGAACAGGGAGAGCAAAGTGGAAGTGAGATGATGCTGTGCCCTCTCGAAACCCACTGATGGGGAACTTCCTGTAGCAGTGCTGTACCTCCTCTCAATCTTCCCAAACAGGGCCCCTGACTGGGGAGTGGGAGTTCAAAGGCCTGAAACTGTGGGGATACTTCTCGCCCAGACCATGATGTTCTTATAACTTGTTTTATATCAATGATGCCCACCCCTCAGGAAGTTTTCCAAGTAAAATAACAAAAGCCCAGCAGCCCTTATTGAAGCTAKAATTGAAGGCCTAGGAAGTGCCAATGATGTTACCATTCTACCCTTCCTTCTGCAGAACCTTCCATGACAGTCTCTACAATACCACCGTAGTTGTCCCAAATATCACAGTTAAAAATYGTCTACTTTCCAATATAATTGAAAGGCCCAGGGCTAAAGAAGGATGGTCAGGGGAGGATGCAGTC
Organism: Apodemus speciosus; assembly: GCA_002335545.1. Lineage (NCBI taxonomy): Eukaryota > Metazoa > Chordata > Mammalia > Rodentia > Muridae > Apodemus > Apodemus speciosus. The sequence goes on along the minus strand of BDUI01025716.1, from coordinate 13,097 downwards.
TTGCTTCCAGCACATGAGGACCAGCGGGCATCAGGGAACTTACATTCCGACTTCAGAAGGTTCTTCACATGTGTCTCACAGGAAGGCATCTCCAAATTAGCACGGGTCCTAGGCATCCCAATAGCCAAGAGAATGAACTCTGAAGAGGGCTTTGAATTTACAAGTCCTGTGCATGGAAGATAAAGCCACAAAATATTTAAAAAGCAGAATTGTATTGAAATAGAGTAATAGAGTGGATCACAGGGTTTATAAAGCAGGGTTATGTRGTTGACTCACTGGATAGAAATACAGTACTAGAATCTTCCACCAACTGAAATGTAAGGAGAACTTTGTCCAGCTAACCTCACCCAGAATGCTGTATCACCCAGAAATCAGGCAGTCACCATCAAACCCTGTAGATAAAAGAGGTGGCAGACTGGACCTACCTATCTCTCTAACCYTACCAGCAGCACACTCCATTTGAATTGCTTCTGAAGCTAAAAATGCCATTAATTATATCATTAATTTGTCAGTGCCGAACTATTTGACCTCTTAATTGTCTGACAATACTGAAGGACATTACACTGTGAAAGCTTGCTAAATCAACCTCTGTGTCTTCAAAAAGCTTTCTCTAGTTTTGGGTGACCCTTTAATATTCTGTTGTTAAGAGGTTAGTGTTGTGCTCGGGTCAGCTTTCAATTACATACCTTCTCCCATCACCCAAGATACCCTGTCTCCAGACTGTGCATCCTTATATAAGAAACCTAACAGTAATTGTTAAGTCATTTTCCAACTGGACATTGCAGAGACAAAATCCATCTCACTTAAAGTCAAATAAAATGGCATCTGTAGATAATATAGCCCTCCTAGAACTGCTATGGGATCTAAGAGAAGACAAAAGAGTTCACCCTAAACTTTTTGCCAAGGGGATAAAAGACTGTATTCAAGCTTCCTATGGCAAAAAGGGTTACACTTTTAGGAAAAAGTAAATATCCAAATCATACCCTTGTTTAGTCTTAATCTGCATGAACAGGGCTGTACTATTGTTCTGTGACTGTTTAAAATGAGCAATTGGAATGGCTAATAAATCCACCCCAATTTTATCAGGACAAACTAGGGCCACTAAAACATCCTTCCTGTACTGGGAAGGATGGCAAGAACATAAAACAAGAGTCTGCGGCCACTGTTTCAGTGGCCAACACTACCTGTAATCATTTCCTCAGCAGGACTGCATAAAACTTGGATTCTATTCAATCTTATACCAAACAACTCCGATATTTCATGTCACCGGTGCAAGCGAAAATGCGGATAGTTCATCAACACCGATCGACGATATAAAAATGAGCCGTGAAGCCCAGGGTATGAGAGTGCATAAAAATGTTTTGTGTTCTGACCAGTACACTGCTTTAAAATTTTTTTTACAGTCAGGCCCAATTGTTCATTCTCGCCATGCAGAAGATACTCACATATTCATTTTTAAAAGGGCAAATCAACCATAATTCAGTTTATAAACTGTGAAGCTGGTTGTGAATGTCTGGATGAATATTCATTAGCATCTCTTAATCTGCCATCGACTGTGATTCATTAGGCATATGTAAATATCACTCACTTTAATTGCCCCTAAACTGACTTAACATAATATTGTCATTAGCAAATTATTAGTTATTTGTGTAACTAATGGTACTTTATGGTATGCACGCTAAATCTCCAAATATATGATTATAATTAGGGTGATGTTTTATGCCGGGGGCTTTCTAAACTATTTGATGAAATATAATGGAGTCAAATAAAATCCAGTATGTTAATAGGACAGTTGCATAACTTTCTTCTGCACCTTGGTGCTGTTGGCGCATCCCACTCTTCATTCTTCCTGACACCAGGCTGGCTGTTTCTTTCCTCATTTGTCTCCAAAGTCCTGGGAACGTCTCGGTCCCTCTCCTGCATTGCAWCCAGCAAGACCCATGCAAGTTTGCTTTTGGCCAAGGTGATTTTTCAAAAAATATTCACTCATTGACAATGGAGTAGTCTACATAAAATTGGCAGAGAGTATATAAAGGAGATGCTCTTGGTACTGAGGAAAGTGTCTGAGGAGGACACACCAGACGTTTTTAGTCTGGGTGGTTATTTTTGAAGACTGGCATTTGACTGGTATAGTTTCATGAAATGAAGAGCAGTGTTGCAGCCATTTTCTCCAGAACAATCATCATCTATGAAAAATTTGACATCACTTTGGACCCTTCCTACATTCTTAGCTTTCCTCTTTTGRGAAACTTTACTGGCCCTTTATCTCCCCAGAGGATTTATTTTACAACAAAGTCATTTAACATGGGCCCTTTGTTAACATCAATTTCTGTAGTAATATCAAGAGAATTGCTGTCTTTTATCCCCTATAATGATTATGAATCAACTACCAAGCTCCCAGGAACAAAGTTGACCTGTCATATTGGCAGGGAAGGCTACAATTAGTATTCCTTTAGTCTCTGTTAATTGCCTAACTGGTGACAAGAATATGTTAATATAGAATGAGCTAACAGAAGAGGGAAGTCTTTTATCATGTTGTCCTCCTAAATATTAGTACACTCACTGGCCATTGATGTCTATAAACAGAGATTCAGATAAATGCCTGTTCCTGTCTTTGATAATGTTGTAGATTAATTGCCATTTCATCTTAATTTAATAAGAGAACCTTTTGGATTTTTTTAATAAAAGCTTACACATGGAAAAGAAATTACCGAGGTAATGATAGCATAATGAGTATAAATTGTGGTACAAATCTCCCAGAGAGATACAAACATTCCAGAAATGTATTTAAAAGAAACCAAATGTTTTCAGTCTACCGTAGTTCAGGTTCAAGAACACTGTTATAAAGTAAAGTAATTGTGATATTTTAATTGATGGAGAGTAACTGACTCTCATCCCTCAGGGGTTTAATTGTGAATTTCAGAGATCTTTTAGCCAGTGTTATATAAGATATCCACAAAGTGGTTGGTCCATCAAGGAGCCATTTCTGTGTTTATCAACTCTCTGACATCACTGATTAGTCTGAAGTTGATAATCAGGCTTGTCTCCTCCACAAACTCCACATTATACAAGATGTAGGACTTTGTGTCTTCCACAGAAGTCATATTCTGCCCATCACCTGCTGTGTGTAAATAGAGTCCACTTGGAACATAAACATACTAATTCGTTTCCTACCGTTTATGGCTGCATTGGCTGTAAATGGAACAGTTGCATGTCTATCAGAGTTCACACTGTCCCTCAAAACCTAAAATGTTTACTCTCTGGTCCTTTGCAGAAAGCTTGCTGAATTTATGGAGGGGTCCTAGGTGAACAGTATGAATAGCATGCTTGTATTACGCCTGATCAGGAGAAGCGAGGTTGTGAGTTCCATATAAAGTAAGCATTAAGTGAGTTTGGAAAGGAGACTTCACTCCAAAAGGAAATGTCATCCCATCTATTAAGGACACCTATTACAAACACAGCCCTGAGAAAACGGCTGGATAAAGAAAGACACATTAGGCATATTAGGCAAACCCAAGTATGCCATTCAGGGCCCACCCCCAGGACTTCTGGAAAATTGATCTTCCAACAACAGCTTTGTGGTATTTGTGAGGGCAAGTTAGATGGAAAGAGCATAAAATGCTGCTTCTGATACTCAGCGGATTCAGTTGTCCAAACCGACTTCATACCTAAGACCTCAATTCCAAACAAAGTGGGCAAAAAAAAAAAAAAAAAAAAAAAAAAAAAAAAAAAAATTGAGCTCTTCCAGCTTCTGTAATATAAGAAAACACCAGGGAGGAGGAAAAGATAAAATTACCATGAGCAAGTTCACAGTGTTGCCCTTTGAAAATAAAAGGCAGACATGAGAATAGAAAGTGCTAGTTACTTGACATATCCCGCTAAAATTCTTGGGGGTTTATCGTACCATAGGACATTCAGATAGGCAATCTTAGGATATTTTAAACTTTGAACAAGCCCATGATTCGCTGTGTGTTTCAGAGAAAATGCATTTGGAAAGATCTTGGAAGAATTCATTGAGCTTTGCATGGCCTACACCGGGGTTCAGCCCTGGTTTCTGATCTTAACTCCTATTTCAGTCTCTTCTTTTCCCAGGAAAAGGCAGTAGGACTTCTTTATCTTTCCATGATAAGTAATGTTTGCTTGTTTGTTTTTAGTTTCTCCTAGACTTCTAATATTTTTCTTAATTTTAAATTTAGAAGCAAATACTGAATGTAAGACTTCTAGTCTAAGTACCATAAGATTAGTTTGGAGTGAGCAACAAAATAAAGATGGTGGACTTTCTGATATCTTTTTACTGTTTAAGGGGTCGTTGTGATGATGATTTGAACAGGAAGAGTGTAGTGTCTGCCACTCCCTGGCTCACACCTTCCCATACTGAAAAGGAAGGAGAGAGTCTTCCTCCTCCATCATTGTACCTGTAAACAATCAGGAAGTGGGCTAGAGACTGAAATTCAGCCAAAGAGGACGCCAAACCTAGAGGGCATCTGCAAAGTTGGTAGAGTTGCTTGTCGCTTTGGAGAAAGGTTGTGTTTAATAGTGATGGCAGTGGTACTTGGCAATGAGAAAGTTACTGGTCTTCTCAGAAGACAGCATATTTACAAAGAGGGAGAGGATTTTTTTTTTGTTTTTTGTTTTTGTTTTTTTGGGGTTTTTTTGTTTTTTGTTTGTTTGTTGTTTCCTATAGGTATCTTGATTCCTTTTTAATCTCCAAGAAGTGTATTTTATCTCCAGTCTCGCATCATCTGGTTAGCCACAGATGCCATAACTTACTTTGCTCGGGCCTGGTCATGTAGCTCAGGATTCCAGGGCTTGCTTGCTAAAACACCTTTCTTACTTAATGTGAGCTGTGTACTTAATCAGTTTCTGTTGCTTTCAGTCAATGGACCTGACTAAGAGAGAGCCTCTATACAGTGCCTGAGAACTTTAGTACTATCTCCTTGTAACTAGACCAGTTATACTTTACTGAGTGAGATAAGAAAAGGCATCTACCCAGTCCCAATCTCAGGCCTTCCTTGTTTTGAATATCTCATAGAGAGGTTTAAGAACATTCATTTATTAGCATATMGATAGAGAAGCACTAATTTTCCCACTCTGCTAATGTGTAAAAATGAGYGATGCTTTAAATAGAAAGTAATGCATAAGGTGAATATTGAGYATTGTCTTGGAGAATATCTCCAAGCTCAAGTTAAAATTGTAYATTTTAATTATTATTTCACACTAATGAYAYCCATTGTGRACTGTGATGATCAGTGGTCTTTTCCTCTGAGAGAGAGGCCCACTCTATGTGGGATTTACTGGAATCTCTGGAAAAYGTTCTCTTGGAACTTTGAGYTGAAGCACTTTTGATACCAGGTGCATGTCCTGATCATATTGTTCAACTCATGTGAAACTTCCCTTTCTCTGGATGTAATGTCTTCAGCATGGGGAATGAGGGCCATGCATTKGGAGCCTCACCATTGGCCGCAGTGCCTATGCGATGACTACTAAGTAATACTTATCAGGTAGGACCAGAGAATGACTATGCTGGCCGTGTTTGAAAATATTGATCTGTGTTTCATTAGCTACTACTATAATTTTGGCAGGAGGGTGTCTGAGGACTACATTTCTAATTCTTAGGTAGAAGATGTTTGTGAAGATTCCTGTCTCTCTCTCATGGCGATCAAACAGATATTAGGAGACACGGGGGCCCTAATTTTCAAGTCACATGAACCAATTCTCCATCCATGAATCCAAGAACCTCTCAAAATCCTGGGCTGATACCRTCTTTGTACTACAGAACACATGGACTCGTAGCAAACCCATCAATTATAAGTCAAGTTGTTTTTTTTTTTTAAAAAGTAGAATGAAAAAGATGGGAATTCCAAAGGAGCATACTGTCAACAACAAGCAGATGTGTTTAACCAAGTTTCAGTCACCTTTGAGTCACGAAAATAGGGCAGTCAGTGGACAAGTGTCCTGATATCCTCTTCAGTTGACTGGGGCCACCTACCAGGCACAGTGACATTTCTTTCCATTTGGGGCTCATAAAGTACAGCATTGGGAATGTTATTTTCTTTCTTTCTTTCTTTCTTTCTTTCTTTCTTTCTTTCTTTTTCTTTTTCTTTTTGTTTTTTTTTTGTTTTTGTTTTTGTTTTGTTTGTTTTCTGAGACAGGGTTTCTCTGTGTAGCCCTGGCTATCCTGGAACTCACTGTGTAGACCAGGCTGGCCTCAAACTCAGAAATATGCCTGCCTCTACCTCCCAAGTGCTGGAATTAAAGGCGTGCACCACCACCGCCTGGCACAACTTTATTTTCTTAGCACTGGTTCTCTCTAATCACAACTTAATTTCTTAGTTCATGCGCCTGTCTCCTTGGACAGTGATGTGGCCATAATCCATATGTACATGGGATAAATAGTAGAAAGATAGGGTTGAGATTCCCCTGATAAGAACAGGAAAGAGAAGATATGACCTAGGATGTATATGGGATGAACATGAGAGAATAAATGTAGCTCAGATGTGTGTAGTGTAGCAAGAGCTTTGGGATGATTTCTATATGCTCAGCCCAGGGAGTGACCCTATTTGGAGGTGTGGCCTTTGGAGTGGGTGTGGCCCTGTTGGAGTAGGTGTGTCATTGTGGGTGTGGTCTTTAAGGTCCTCATCCTAGCTGCCTGGAAGTCAGTCTTCTCCTWGCAGCCCTTAGATCAAGATGCAGAACTCTGAGCTCCTCYTGCGCCATGCCTGCCTGGACACTGCCATGCTCCCACCTTGATGATAATGGACTGAACCTCTGAACCTCTAAGCCAGCCTCAATTAAATGTTTSAGAGAGTATGGTGCTGATATGAATCCCCAGCACGGACTAGGACAACTAACACTGGCCACAGGGGGACCCATGAGACAGCACAAAATGACGGACATTGGCTGTTTATGAAACCTAAAAGTGAACAGTAATGTAATCTGTTATATGACATACTATCTCTGGCAAAAYGTCACCTTTGTGTAATTCTGTATAAATATGGCTTCGAGGTAAAAACGTCAGTCCCTTTATATATGTCAGCCTGCTTGGGTGTGTTGGGCCTGTGTTCCTACCTCTGTYGAACCTCTGTGCAAGGCACTGTGTGTGACTGTGCTTACTTGTATGGGCCAACTTGTGCCTGGTCTGCTGGCATCTAGGTATGTGCCTGCGTAGTGAGTGGTGTGTGCTGGTGAATAAAGTATGTCCTGTCTACAATTCCTTGGATTCCCTTCAACCTCCTTTCATCCTTCCCATGACCCTTCTTCATTGCTAGTTTCAGAAGTTGGACCTTACACTGATCCACAGTTGAAGTGCACATTGGAGTTGGGAAAGGGCAGGATTGCTCTATAGACCAGCCTGGCCTCAAACTCAGAGATCCATCTGCCTCTGCCTCCTGAGTGCTAGGATTAAAGGC
>BDUI01025708.1:8339-18611 GCA_002335545.1 Apodemus speciosus | reverse complement strand
TCTCTCTCTCTCTCTCTCTCTCTCTCTCTCTCTCTCTCTCTCTCTCTTACTTAGAGGCTAGGGAGATGGTTATTCTGGTGAAGTGCTCACTGCACAGGCCTGAGGGTTAGGTTGGGAGCACTGGCGTCCTGGTGAAAAGCCAGGTGCGCTGGTAGTGCCTTTAGTCCTGGCACTGGGGCGCTGGAGGGAAGAGGACCCCGGAACTCAGAGGCCAGGCCTGCTTAATTAGTTTGCACCAAGTCCCCGTGAGAAAYCCCRTCTCACAAAATGAGGTGGAGAGCTATAGAGGAAGGCATCGGAACAGATACATACCATCCCAAACACTCAAATATACATGTAGACATGTATGACCRTCTACACACACATGCACACMTCATGTTAAACTATAACTCAGGGTTCACAGGTCAACCAAAAATGCCTTCCATGGTTACATACACGTAGCTCCTGGTATATATAATGTGTCGTGGGACAGATAACATGTTTATTCCCTTATGGACTAGGAATCCTTTCAAGGCTGTCCCAGAACTTACAGACTCAGTTACTCTAGGAGCTGAATGAAGAATGAATGAATGAATTCCTCATGTAGTCCGAACCTATTCCCTGATAACAGCCAGGCCAAGGAGGGAAGAGTTCTGTCTTTTCAAACTCTTTCCTTTTTTATTTTGTATTCTCTCCTGACTCAGCGCCTGGCCGACTGCCTGACTCTATCTCCCTGCTGAGCCCGGAGACATGGTCAGTCACTTYYTCGTTTTCTACACTTGCTTCACGCTCAACAGAATACCGCAGTAGCRTCCCACTCCCAGCTCTCCCCATCCCAGACCAGCTTTCGACCATGTGGCCAGGGTGACCTTGAGTTTCTAATCCTCCTGCTTCCACTCCCTCAGCTCGGGGGATTCTAGGAATATGACACCTCATCCAGTCAACCCCTGCAGTGCTGGGGGATCAACCTGGAGTGGTGTATGTGTGGGACAAGCTGGCCTCTAGCTGAACTCGATACAGCCACCCCCAACCCTTTGCCTCGCAGCTCAAGCTGTCCTAGAACTCATGGCTGCCCTGCTCCGTCTCCGGGATGCTGGAGTTACGGGTGTGCACGGCCGTGTGCCGCTCCCAGCAGCGGCAGATTGTCCTCCTTGCACCTTGACTGCCGGGCTTGGAGCGAGCCTGGGACTGCTTACCAAGCCACCAGGAAGGAGCAAGGAACGGAGGTGAGGGGGAAGAAGATGAACGATTGTTCCRCTCTTTGCCTGGAGTACAAAATTAGGGTTGATGGTGTTTTTTTAAAAATTGCACAGATTGTAGTTTTGCCTAAAGCGAGTGCATTAGCAGAGAGGAAAACCAATCAATTGTTCTAAGTGAAGGTGCAGCAATCAGACCCAAAGCATATGAGGAACCATCAGGGGAGGGGGAGAGAAGGCAGAGATGAAAMATCTTGGAGATTCTTTTCCTTTTAATATTAAATTAATTGAAATAAAACATGTGTAAAGAAASAGTATAAAGCTGACCATCTGTAACGTAGCACCTGAACTTCCGGCCCTCCTTTCTGTTCACCTTCCCTCCTGACATTCAATTAATGAGACAAGAGTATAAGTAATCGGGAGGGGCTCTGCTGTCTTCTAGGTGAGTGTGCGCCATTACCACACACCAGGGAACACGCCATCTTGTCACTGGGACGTGTTCATCCCTGGAGTGAGGAGCGCAACTGCTTAACAGCTGCCTGGTCACACACCAGAGGACTGCAAGCRAAGCCACGTCCCAGCTCTCCCAGAGACCGTGGAGGGAATGCTGTCCCACAGAAGGAGACCAGAGCAGAGGCTGGCCAATGACCTGAGCCCACATTCTCTCTGTGTCGTACAGAAATTCCTAGTGATCCCTAGTAGAGACCGTGGACTGTTCATGGTCAAAGAAGAACAGGGACTGACAGCCACAGGACAATGACAATATGGAATCTGTTTTTTTTYCCCCCAACGGAAACTACAATCCAATGCCTCACACTAACCAGCCTATGACTTTGATGAGAATTTGACTTCTGTGAATTTTCTCATTTGTGCAATGATAAAATCTGTACCTCACAGGGTTTTTACAGTAATGAAATGCATCATGATATCGCACAGTCCAAGTGTAATTGTTAACATGTGGTATACTCATGACCTTGATTTAGACAAAGATTTCTTAGATATGATACTAAAATCCTGATTCATAAACAAGAAGTATCTCATAATTCAATAATAAGACCAACGGCCCAGTTGAAGGCACACAAGTGGATAGAACTATAACTCAAGGGCTGGAGAGATGATGGCTCAGCGGTTAAGAGCACCAAATGCTCTTCCAGAGGTCCTGAGATCAATTCCCTGCAACCACATGATGACTTATAACCATCTGTAATGGGATCTGACGCCCTCTTCTGGTGTGTCTAAAGAGAGTGAGAGTGTACTCCTATACATAAAATAAATAAATAGATCTTTTAAAAAAAGAACTATAACTCAAGATTTGAGTGTTGGCCTGGCATGTTCAAGACCTTAGATTCAGCTGCTAGCACTATCATAATAGATTTTAAAGAGCACATAGGATGTCTGCATTGGTATCCCAGTTAATTTATTGTACAAATGAATGATTGGTCAATGATAATAGTTATCATTGTTAGAGAAATGCAGTTAAGATGACAAGATGCCTCTTCACACCCACTGGAGAGATTAAGTTAAAAAGACATACAAAGACACAAGGAAAGCATAATCCTCACGTGTATGGATGGTGGGAATGGAAAATGGTGTGGCCATTTGGAAAAGCCATTTGGCACTGTGGCGAGTGGGCTCCCAAATGCCTCCCAGTTGGTAGAAGTGGTTGGAGGTGTCATTTCTGTGCTTAGGTTATATAAGGTGGTGACTTGGATCTTGCTTTCCCTCCCATCCTGATTCTTTGTGATTCTCCGTAGGTAAGCTGGATAGCTCAAGTGGCAAGTGGCAAGGAATTGGAGCCAGTGCCTGGCCAAGCTCAGGGTGGGTGGGGGTGTGGGGGGTGTGTGGGGTGTGTGGGATGGGAAGTGGGGTGGGGAGGAATGAGGCCTTTGGTCTAGCAACTGTTAAGACTGACTCCTGACCATGACCATTGGTGAGTTTGGGGTTGTCTCTTCTCTTAWCAAGTTTTCAGAGGAGACGACAGTTCAGATCAGCGTCTCCATCAGAATCTTGGGAGCGTCTGTGAGGCAGAGGACCCAGCGATGCTACGTCTATACCTCTGAGACAACCCATTTGAGTTGTCTCCAAATGGTCCTGGCTTGTGGTAATTTCTTACCCATCATTTGGTACCCAATATAGGCAGTTCCCTATAAAATTAAACATAAATATCCCAAACAACCCTGGAATTCCACTCTTTGTGTGTGTGTGTGTGTGTGTGTGTGTGTGTGTGTGTGTGTGTTTTCGAGACAGGGTTTCTCTGTGTAGCCCTAGCTGTCCTAGAACTCACTCTTAGACCAGGCTGGCCCCGAACTCAGAAATCCACCCGCCTCTGCCTCCCAAGTGCTGTGATTAAAGGCATGTGCCACCACTGCCCGGCGGAATTCCACTCTTAAATACCTACTTGAGATGAAAGCATATGCTCACGTGAGACCTATATAATAATGTTYGTAGGGACGCTATGCTTATCAGCGTGTGAACTGAGCAAAATGGATTGCGTCAACAATGGAATCCCACTCAGATATAAAACAGAGCAGAATGAGGCCAGGAAGGATGGCACAAGGCTTTAACCCCGGCACTCAGGAGTCTGAGGAGGGCAGATCACGAGTTCAAGGCTAGCTTGATTAAGATAAAATACTAAATTAAAAAAGAAGCAAATTCGTGGTACCTATACCAACACAGATGAACTTCCAAAACATTAGTTTGAGAAAAAGGAGGCAGGAGTAAAAGACGACAATTTGTATGATTCCATTTGCATGGAAGTCCAGAAATGGTGACCCTATAGAGATGCAGTTCAGATTAGTGGCTTCCTGGGGCTCCAGGTAAAGTGACCGTTAGCTGCAAAACAGGAACGAGGGAGCCTTTGAGGGGGCAGACATGGCCTAAAACATGGTAGCAGTTATATAACGCTAAGTTCACCTAAACAACAGCCACTGAACACATAAGACAAGATAAATTATAAGTAACCAAAGACTGCTTTAAAAAAGAAATCTCGGGCCAGTAAGACAGCTCCCCCAACAAAGGTGCTTGATACACCTAGCAATCTGAATTCCAGAATCTAGGTAAAGGTGGGAGTGGGGAACCCGCTCGACCTCCTCACGATGTGGCATGCTTCCTTCCACAATAGTAAATAACAAGTAAATGAATGAATTAAAAAATAAATCTATGTAGCTAAAGAAAGCTAACCTCTTTGCTGCCAGACCTCAGCCATCATGGGTCGCATGCAAGCTCCCGGGAAGGGCCTGTCCCAGTCAGCACTGCCCTACCGCAGTAGCATCCCCATGTGGCTGAAGATGATGGCTGAAAGAACAGATTCACGAATTGGCCAAGAAAGGCCTGACTTCCTCCCAAACAGGTATGATCCTGAGGTACTCTCATAGTGTGGCCCAGGTCCGTTTCCTGACTGGAAGTAAGATCTTGAGAATCCTTAAATCCAAAGGCCTTGCCCCTGATCTCCCTGAGGATCTCTACCAGCTGATTAAGAAAGCAGTTGCTGTCTGAAAGCACCTTGAGAGGAACAGAAAGGATAAGGATGCTAAATTCTGCCTGATTCTGATAGAGAGCAGAATTCACTGGTTGGTGGAACACTATAAGACTAAGCAAATGATCCCGCCCAAGTGGAAATAAGAGTCGTCCACAGCCTCCRCTCCAGTGGCATAAATGCTGTTTTGTGCACAAGCAATAAAATCACTCTGAATAAAAAAGTTTAAAAAAAGAAAGAAAGGAAGGAAGGACAGAAGGAAGGAAGGGAGGAAGGGAGGAAGGAAGGAAGGAAGGGAGGAAGGAAGGAAGGAAGGAAGGAAGGAAGGAGGGAGGGAGGAAGGAAGCTAACCTGATAGCCCACTGCCTTGATAAATGACCCTCGTAAAGGGGAGAGGTCGGCTTCTCATTCCCTATGAGAAGCCTTGGGATGAGACCCAAAGGCCCAGAACTCAACTCTTAACTCCTTTTGTTTCTCTATAACTGATTTCCTGTGGTTTTCAATAAATGTATACCTGGTTAAAAACCACAGAGCACACCCCTTTGTTGGCAATAGGAAAATAGACCAAAGCAATCGACTCCAAGAGTCAACAGGACTCTCCTGTGTTGAGTTATGTTATTATCAACTCCAGACAGATACGTAACCTCGTACTAAACTGTGCCAGAGTCCACGGGCATGCAGCTTCTCCAACCTGCTGGCTCTCTGCTTCCTTAATAATTTAGTGGGCTTAGTTAGACTATGATTGTTAATGAATGGTTATAGCCCTGGCATCTGAGGCGGCAGAAGGGCATGGGGAGGTCTTCACACACATCCAGGGAGAATGGCTTAGTGCTCTCATAAGACAAAAGAAGAAAAGAGAGTTATCTTTTCTGCAAGGCCTCAGAAAGAGAACTAGCGCAGCCTGAAGGACCTGAAGAGCAAGCTGACAGGGTAAGAGACAGGTCACATAAAAATGCCAGAGACGGTTCTGGGATTCAAGCAATAAAGAGGTCCTAAAGGACACACAGTTCGCTCCGTGGTTTGGTGGATAGGAAGCAGGGCCACAGGCCTAGAATGACTTGAGAATCTAATCAAAGCCTTTCGTATTTTCTCTACACTTCCTTGAGGAATACCAAAGGGTAACAAAGGCTTGGCTGGGATTTCTCCCTCCGCAGGCGCAGGTGTGGAAAGGCTGGCTCTAACAAATCTTGTCACTGTCTTTAATGCCACCAGACCAACAAAAATAGCAAAATATCTGTCATGGTCCCATTTTTTACTTCTGCAGTTGACATAATTAACAAATTTTATTATGGGTAAGGTCACACATTATTTTTAATTATTAAACCGTGGGTGTCCATATGTTACTGTTTAGACAGCATTGCTAGCTGAGGAGTATAGTTTTCAAGACCTTCATTCCTGCAACCTCAAATCGAGCTCCAACTGCAGCCAGCGAGGGGAGATTTCAACTCGGCGGCTAAATGAGAAAACATCTGTGCTCACCAGTCAAAACGAGAAAGGTCACATGTTAAACCCAGTTAATCTTGTTTATTGGCGTTTGAAGGTTATTCACCGAGGGCTGGATTACCAGGGTCCTCCTTCAGGCCCGGCTCTGACATCTATATTCATTCTGCTGCGTGGAGATGCTTGAAAATCCAAAGCCCTAGAAATCAGACCGTCACTTCTAAATGTAATTTTGCTAACTCTGAATTGGAACACTCTGTCAGCCGGTTGCTGGGCCATCAGTTAAATGCTAGAAAAGACCACCTAACCAAAGAGTCCGGGGAGGCTGACTGCTTAAAAATTGTTTTCCTAATTTCCATTCATCATTTTTGCGTGGATAAAGCACTCAAAACATTCCTCCATCAAAATCAAGAAAAGCAAACAGTCTAATCAGCAAGAGATGAAAATTAAAGATGGTCCTGGGATAGATTCGGGGACTGTAGAGGAGAAAGGGCCAGGCTAGGAATGTCGCTCAGGGGTCAAATGCCTACAAGACCTGAGCAAGGACCTGAGTTCAATTCCCAACACTAAGGGGGGTGGGGAGAAGGAAGGAAGGAAGGAAAGAAGGAAGGAAGGAAGCAGGGAAGGAGGGAAGAAAGCAAGGAAGGAAGGAAGCAGGGAAGGAGGGAAGGAAGGAGGGAAGGAAGGAAGCAGGGAAGGAGGGAAGGAAGCAAGGAAGGAAGGAAGGAAGGAGGGAAGGAAGGAAGGAAGGAAGGAAGGAAGGAAGGAAGGAAGGAAGGAAGAGGTTGGGTCTATCTGGGCCTATCTCATGATTTTTCACAACTAGCATATATTTTTCTCTAACTCAGCAGAAAACAAGATTGTTTATGTTGGAATTACAAACACAAAAATATTATTTAAAGAAACACTGAAGTAAAGAGCCCAGGAGAGATGGTTCAATAAATAAGAACACTCTCTGCTCTTCCAGAGGACCGGGGTTCAGTCGTCAGCACCCACATTAGGAACCCACAATTGCCTGAAACCCTCGTTCCGGGAGATCTGACATCCCCATTCTGGCATCCCTGGGCATCTGCACGCATACACACTTAGGCACACGCATACACATAAAAGAAATAATTTTTAAAAATGAGCCCTAAGACTTTACATACTTCAGTCAGACCTTGTTAATTGTCTCGGCGTTGTGTTATACACATACCTACCAGCACAGAAGTACCTCGCTACTGAGAGAGCTTTCTCAAACCCTTAGGTTAAGGCTGAAGATTTCTGCCCTAGACCTTTAAATCAGCTCAGACTTAAGTGAAAGGTGTCTCTACACTGTGCTTTGTACAAACAGTGGTTTGGCATTTAAAGTTTTTCACAAGTACCCTTAAAAGAAATTGGAAATATTATGCTTCTGCCATATACTCTGAGACATTAAGAGGGTACTAGGCTAACATTTACAAGTTTTCATCATAGTTTACTCTTAAAACTCTTAAACAAAACCAGAAACATTTCTGTCTTAAATACTGGAGGTCCCGCAAATGTCACTTACAACGTTTACTTTTGAGAATCGCAGAACTGGGCTACAAAAAATTTGCAAAATGTCTGTTTTTTAAGTAAACTTATGAGTCTGTGATGGGCCACATCCATAGCTATTCAGGGGTGCACGCGTCCCATTGGCTACAGATGGAGCTGTTACCACATCTTTTTAAAAAGTATCCAGGCTGGTGAGATGGCTCAGTGGGTAAAGGGGCTTGCCACCAAGGCTGATGATCTGAGTTCAATCCTCGGAGYCCACATGGTGGAAAGAGAGTCAGCCTCAGCAAGTTACCTTCTGACCACACATGATAAATGAATTAATAGGCGTAAAAAGGTACCTAGTGAACGGCAGTATTAGTCATGAGATTTATCCCATCATAAATTAACAATCATATAAATAAGCTTCTTAAAATATATAGAGGAAGCTGGGTGGTGGTGGCATGCACCTTTAATTCCAGCACTGGAGAGGCAGCGGCAGGAAGATCTCTGAGTTGGAGGCCAACCTGTTCTACAGAGCGAGTTCCAGGATAGGCAGGAGTACACAGAGAAACCTTGTCTCAGGGGGAAAAAAATAGAATTTCCCCATGATCTCTATTTCCAGTTTGCTTTCCCAATAAAATCTTATGAGCTGTAACATCTATTGCTCTGTGCCTACACACTAGAAACGTCTTGGTGTATGTTTCCTCACTAAAATTACATGAGAAAAATAATTTTCATTTATTTTTTGTTGCAATGAGGTGCCACATGTTAAAAAAAACCCTATGTATTGAATTTTGTATTTTTATTTTTTATTATTTTTGAGGCAGGGCTGTCCTGGAACTCACTATGTAGCCCAGGCTGGCCTAGACTCACAGTGATCYTTCTGCTTCAACAGATTACAATTATAAGTATAAGACTTGTAGGTAYGCTCAATGCTTTTCTTCATCATAATATTATGACAATAATTAGCATGAAATCAATTAAATAATATAGCTATAGTTCTTATTTAGTAATTAACAAGCATACAAATGGAAATAATTAAYAATCTCTCGTTTTCTCTTTATTAAGAAATTTGTCTTTCTGTTCTTCAGGCTGGACTGAAATTTGCTATGTAGCCAAGGCTAGCCTCAAACTCACACTCCCCTGCCTTTGTCTCTTGAATGTTCTTGATATCCAAAAGGATAGTTAGATAGCCACTGTGGAAGCTGTCAACCTTAATGATGATAAAAGGTGAGCCTTTCTTTTATGAGTTGGAATAGGCTTGTTGGGAAAGGAGAATATCGACTTCTATAAGACCAGTTTCACTAAAATAACACACTGAAACTAAGAACCTAGAAATTAATTCTCTTAAAACTATTCTCACCCACCAAGGTTTGAAGATCATTGCTAACAAAGATCATATTGTCGGGCCAGAAAAATGGCTCAAGGCTAAGGTTCACTCCCCCAACCCCCAAATCACATCGCCAAGATGTCTTTAGATCATCACTTGATTGAACAATTGTCTAGTGAGCACTTGTGGACAATGCTGGGATGAATGAACAGATGAACAGGTGGGTGGATGGATGGATGGATGAGTGGATGGATGGAGAGATGGGTGGATAGATGAATAGGTGGATGGATGAATAGGTGGATGGATGAATGGATGGATGGATGGATGGGTGGATGGGTGGATGATGGATAGATTGATGGATAAATGGGTAGATGGATGATGGATGGGTGGATCAATGGATGGATGGATAGATGAATGGGTGGATGGATGGATGGATGAGTGGGTGGATGGATGGATGAACAAATGGATGGACGGGTGGATTGACGGGTAGATGGATGGATGATAGATAGATGACTGGGTAGATGGATGGATAGATGGGTAGATAAATGGAAAGGCAGAAAYGAAAGTAATAAACATGGACATTTACTGTCTACCTAGAACTCTGATATTAAAGAATACAAATAGGCTCATGGCATGTRTCTATAGTTCCAGCCCTTGGGAGGCTGAGGCAGGAGGATCACTCTAAGTTTGAGGTCAGCCTAGATAACATAATAAGTTCTAAGCTAGACTGGGATCTTCCTTTTGAAGAAGAGGAGGAGGCAGAGGAGGAGGAATGGTAGGAGGAGGAGGAGGGAAATTCTTTAGGGCATGATAACCTGCAGTAGGTCTCTGCCATAAAACAGTGTAGATCGTCAGAATGGAGCTATTACACGGTGGTGATTGTCCCTTATCCCATGGGAGTGGGTAGTCAATAGCTGCCATGTGAGTCTTTAGAGATTTTTCAGTGAAGCATTCCTCATGGCAACTGTGCCTAGGCTGAGTGTCTCTGCTCTGGCTTTATGCCTTTTGTGACAGTACACACAACACGGACTACAGTCATTAACTCCACAATAATGAGACCTCTACACKTTATAAGTTCTTCATCCTACTTGCTATGTTAGTAGAGAGATCTTGTCTCTCACATCATTCTTCTTTGCAATAATTAGAAATAACAGCCCCAGAGGCTGAAGAGATGACTCAGTGGTTAAGAGCACTGACTGCTCTTCCGAAGGTCCTGAGTTCAATTCCCAGCAACCACATGGTGGCTCACAACCATCTGTAATGAGATCTGATGCCCTCTTCTGGTGTGTCTGAAGACAGCTACACTGTATTCATATATAATAAATAAATATTTTTAAAAAAAGAAATAACAGACC
>BDUI01025706.1:16448-31469 GCA_002335545.1 Apodemus speciosus | reverse complement strand
TTTACAGCAAACCAGTAGCCAACATCAAATTAAATGAAGAGAAACTTGAAGCAATCCCACTAAAATCAGGGACTAGACAAGGCTGCCCTCTCTTTCCATATCTTTTCAATATAGTACTTGAAGTTCTAGCCAGAGCAATTAGATAACATAAGGAGATAAAAGGATAAAAATTGGAAAGGAAGAAGTCAAACTATCACTATTTGCAGATGATATGATAGTATACTTAAGTGCCCCAAAAAACTCCACCAGAGAAMTCCTACAGCTGATAAACAACTTCAGCAAAGTGGCTGGTTACAAAATAAACTCAGGCAAATCAGTAAGCTTGCTATACTCAAAGGATAAACAGGCTGAGAAAGAAGTTAGGGAAATAACACCCATCATAATAGCCACAAGCAATATAAAGTATCTTGGTGTGACTCTAACCAAACAAGTGAAAGATCTCTATGATAGGAACTTCAAGTCTTTGAAGAAAGAAATTGAAGAAGACCTCAGAAGATSGAAAAAATCTTCCATGCTCTTGGATTGGCAGGATTAATGTTGTAAAAATGGCCATCTTGCCAAAAGCAATCTACAGATTCAATGCAATCCGCATCAAAATCCCAAGTCAATTCTTCATAGAGTTAKAAAGTGCCATTCTCAAATTCATCTGGGATAACAAAAAACCCAGGATAGCTATAACTATTCTCAACAATAAAAGAACTTCTGCGGGAATCAATATCCTAGTCCTCAAGCAGTACTACAGAGCAATTGTGTTAAAAACTGCATGGTATTGGTAGAGTGACAGGCAAGTAGATCAGTGGAATAGAATCAAAGATCCGGAAATGAACCCACAGAATTATAGTCACTTGATCTTTGATAAAGGAGCTCCAACCATCAAGTGGAAAAAAGATAGCCTTTTCAACAAATGATGCTTGTTCAACTGGATGGAGGTCAGCATGCAGAAGAATGTGAATTGATCCACTCTTATCTCCTCATATTAAGCTCAACTCCAAGTGGATCAAGGACCTCCACATAAAACCAGACACACTAAAAATAATAGAAAAGAAACAGGGGAAGACCCTGGAGGACATGGGCACAGGGGGAAAGTTCCTGAACACAACACCAATAGCTTATGCTCTAAGATCAAGAATTGCCAAATGGGACCTCATAAAATTACAAAGTTTTTGTAAGACAAAGGACAATGTCAAAAGGACAAAAAGGCAACCAACTAATTGGGAAAAGATCTTCACCAACCCCCCATCTGACAGAGGGCCAATATCCAATATATACAAATAACTCAAGAAGTTAGACCCCAGAGAACCAAAGAACCCTATTAAAAATGGGGTACAGAGCTAAACAACGAATTTTCCCCTGAAGAAATTCGGTTGGCTGAGAAGTACCTTAAGAAATTTTTAACCTCATTAGTCATCAGGGAAATGCAAATCAAAACAACCCTGTGATTCTACCTCACACCAGTCAGGATGGCTAAGATTAAAAACTCAGGAGACAGCAGGTTTTGGCGAGGATGTGGAGAAAGAGGGACACTCCTCCACTGCTGGTGGGATTGCAAGATGGTACAACCACTATGGAAATCAGTCTGGCRSTTCCTCAGAAAATTTGGCATGACACTTCCAGAAGACCCTGTCATACCACTCCTAGGCATATATCCAGAGGATTCCCCTGCATGCTCCACTATGTTCATAGCAGCCTTNTTTGCTACCAATCAATTATATCAAAAGTGTAACGAGTGCATTCTGTTGTATATAATCCACTGAATTTCATCAGACTCCAGTGGATCATTCAAATCCAGTGGTCATAGAAATTGCCCTGGTTAAAYTAACAGGTTAAACAACCAACCTGGGAACAGAGATTGGTATTGACTGAGGAACAACAACAGGCAGGTATACAATGAGAATGCATTATGTACATGAATAAAATTGTTGAATAACAAGAACAATACCTGATGAATCTTTATAGATAATCATATTCAACTATGGGACTCTATTTGCTCTATTTTCATTAATTAGTTTCAAACATTAACCAATTTAACATTTAAAAATTGTTCCTCCTTTGTAGGACAACAATTAGAAAATTAAGGGTGTTTGTGGACTTGTTTTGATGATTCCCTTCATCTTTTCCCCTTAATAATTGTGATCTAATTGAGTAAAAACTGATCATTTTGGAAAAAAAACTAAGTTGTCTAACTGGYGTTACAGCCCCTCCCCCTCCATGAATAAAGTACTTGCTTTAAGAATTCTCACTCAGTGGAGCATCCCCAGTGGTATTTTTAATCGAGTGACTCTATTTAGCCAACAACTCAATCTGATCCTTTTCATAGGGATTTTATTCTGTYTAAATATATCTTTCAGAGCAAAAAGTATATTATCATTTATGTCAGGAAGTGACATGAACTCCATACTTGTTAATCCATAAATGAGGATATGTCTATCACAGGCAGAGTAAATGAAGGGGTGGGTACAGACACAATGCATGGTGCAGGGTTTCTGCCTAGTCAGCAGAGCATTAGCAAATCAGGGTGATGCTGGCTTACRTCTCATTCTGTTCATCACAGAAGCTGTATATGGAATAAATGATAAACAGCTACTTTAAGTCAATGGAAAACACATGTACTTTATGACATTTATAGCTTTCCTAACGTTTTATGGTCGTTTTGTAGAAAAAAATCTAAAAAATATATATGTGATGCGAAAGCAATGAATTCCCTAAGAATGGAGTGCTTTATCAGAAAGGCTGGCGACTTGGGGTATTTACTCTGCTTGTGTACACCGGAGTTTTGAAGCAAATACTGAAATGACAGGCAGGGAGTTGTGAACATTGTTGCTGGTATGCCATAGGCTGGAAATATTTTCCTGCTTTGGGATAGATAGGCTATTTTGTATTTTGTTGAGGAGGATTTATAAACACTAATGTCAACTTGAACCTTTGTCAAGGAGAGCTTTGGGGATGGGAACACACAGAATGCTACTAAGAATGTCCAGATCAAAATGAGCCAACAGTAAACAGCACAGCGTAGAAATTGAGTGTTAGCTGAGAAGGAAGCCGAGTAGTTTGGGACTTGTACTGCTTATTTGGTTTAGATCATAAAAATATATGAAGTCCTATGAAAGATCCACAACAGGAATGTGAAGCTGAAGTAAATATAGATCTTGATAACTGGGGACCAAAGTTGTGTTATATTCACAAAATAGAATTGAGCTATTTAAAATGTTCACCTCCCTATAGAATTTCTATCAGCTTCTCTCTCTAGGTGAGTCAGAAGAGGGAAGAAAAGTTTTGATGGAGGGTCTTGTGGGAGTCTTTGAGAAGCTCCAAAGAGGCTAAGATCCACTGGTGACACTTAGAAGTTTTTCTTTTACATTGACAAGTTGTATTTTTGGAAGCCATGTCCTTCTGTGTAACCATAGCTTCTGCAAAGTTTTCACTAGTCATTAAGTAAGTGATGAGTATCCTCAAAAATTGCAGCCACATGGGCGGCACAAATGCATTTTCATGTTATTAGCATGTTTCCAACTTGCAGCACTTCAAAGACTGAGTAAATGTTTTGACAAGATGAGACACCAAGGACAAATAAGAAGTAGTGGTTTTGAAGAGACTCAGCCCTAGTTCTAACAGCTTTAAGTCTTAGGATTGTTTTCACTGGGACTGTCCCAGATAAATTGCTCTTATATGTGCATGCAAGAGACTAAAATTCCTTTGAAAGTTTATAATTTCTCATGGGAAAACACAACATAAAAGTTACTTATACTCACAGAAAAACAAAACCATATTTTCTCGTCAACCTTCACTGTTGGGAATTTCAAACTTTTTGGATTTTTTTCCCTGTGATTCTTAGCTGGCCCCAGGGACAGGCATTTACAACATAATTTACTTTCAACATGTCTCTGTAAATCATTGTAATACTCTCTATTGCTTGACCAAAAAAAGGAAAGAAAAAAATCTCTCCACAGGGCTTTCTGTCCCACTTTCCCCAAACTCCAGCAGCCTAAAGCAAAAAGGAAAGTTCCCTTAACACCCTAGCCTCAAAGACACATACAAAATTAGCATATGGGGTGAGCACAAGTAAGGTGGGCACTGGAGGTAAGTTCTCAAAGTGCTCTTTAAGGTGAAATGAGAGACAGAGAGACAGAGACAGAGACAGAGACAGAGAGAGACAGAGACAGAGAAAGACAGAGAGAGGCTATTGACAAAGCCAGCACACAGAGCACAGATATCCTTGGGACATTCAAGAGTAGGTGAATTACCTTTAACAAAACAACTTCAAATCTCTTTTTCATAAAATATCCTGAGGTTCCAGGTCACACTTTGGCCAAGTCATTAATATCAAGGACCATTCAGTTTTATGAGAATTTGATAGCATATATACCCGTTGGACCCTCGCCTTTTACAACCCTAATAGGGATTTATTAGCTGTTTCACAGTATGTAAATTTGAATCTAGGTCAACAAAAACTTGAATATATCCAGAACAAAAGGGTAATCTGAAGATAATATAGCAGGGGGGAATATAAAAAAATCAGGGATAAAAGAAAAATGTAAAATTAAGAACATTATTAAATGTAGCACAGACAACTTCAGATTTTTAACAACGAACCTGGCAAAATAATCCTCAATACATACCTATTGAACTGAAATTCAGGTGGCTAGTGGGGTTCTTACACAAGCACTCTAAATAAAGAATGAGGATATCATACTTATCCAATTCTATAGTCTACCCAGAAAATGAACCAAGGTGAGCTGGGTAGTTATACAAATAAAGATTATATCTAACCACCAAAGAGTGACTACATTTTTGTTAACCATTAATTTTGAAACTAAAATTATAATTATATTGTATCCTCCATTTCCTTCTTCTAGTCCTTTTTATACATCTTTTGCTTTCATGATATATATATATATATATATATATATATATATATATATATATATATATATATATCCCAATTGGTAGCTCTTCCTTAAGGAAGACCATTTCTACAGCTGTCAGCATTCCTTAGTTATCCTTGGTTCTTTGTCTAGGGTTGAAATCCCATGAGATTTCCCCTTACATATTGCTTACCCATTGGTGTCCTTCTTGTTCAGGTCTTTTTTAGGAAGCCATGTTGCTGAGACTTTTTGCAACATCTCTGGCTTTTATTGAGGCTATGGGAGTTAATCTATAAATGTCCCTAATTCACTGCAGAGGTGACAAACTGACATCTACTTTAAAGCTGAATAAAAGTTGCTACAATCAAAGTAAACCAAATGCTTAAGAAAGTGACTTCTGCTGCTGTAAAATCATAATTTATTTTTTTGCTCTCTCAAAAGTCCTTTTAAAAGGAATTCTTCATAACATGATGAAATTCATGCTCATTGTTACCATCACCATGGCCACAGCCATGATACTCATCATCCAGTTTTTAGCAGTGCTTTCTCTGTTTTATCAAAGGACATAGCCCAAAGGAAATGACTCTCTGCAAAGATGCTGGGGAAACCATTACCTGATGATATAACTCTTGAGTTCAATCTAATTAAGTTTAATGCTGAGYACATTTTAGAGAATTTAGAGGAAATGCCTGCCTTTAAAGTTAAGCCTTTATACCAGGTAGAAGAGAGCATTCTTCTGTGGTCCATTTAATATACCTTTTACACATTTTGGCAATTGACAAGTATTATAAGTTCAAGCTGGGTAATGATGAGGCCCTGAATACTATTTCCTGTACAAAAAGCGGTTTTTGTTTCAATAAAATATGAGACAAAAATCACAGAAGAACTGATGGACATGGAATACCCAATCACCTGTTTTGGTCATATATACAAAAATAACCCAATACAGGGAAGCTAATGAAAGTGAGATGACAATAAGAAACTAACAGTGATTACCAACTTCTTTTATATAAATAAAGTGTATCTTAATCCTAGCAACATGGCTACTTTGGCAAGAAATCACATGCAAAGACCTAGGTCTCTGGGATCTGGCTGCAATAGAGACATGCCCATAGCACACACATTTATTCCCTCTCTCTCGAATACAGACATGTCCTTAGTTCACATCATTAATCCCAAACAATGAAAGTAAAGTTAGTTTGTAGAAGGAAGCAGCCATGTTTGAAAGTGACTTCTAATTGAGGTGAAGATAAACTGATAAATCAGAGAAAGATTTAACAGAATGAATCAGATAGGGCATATCCAACTCTTATGAGAATAGAGAGAAAAGAGAGGCTACTGAAGAGTAGCAYAGAGAGTAGAATCAGTTCATTCAGTTGAGTTCCATCAGTGCAATTTGGGACAGTTCAGGGTATGCAGTGTACTTTAGTCAGTTTGTGAGTTTTGTTCAGTTTGTGCAGTTTGTGCAGTGCAAGTAAGCAGAGGCAGTTGAAGCTAGAGAAGAAGAAGGATCAGGATTCAAAATATTAGAACAAATTGCCAGAGTTAGTTTGAGGCCAAGCAGAACAATTCAGTGAGATGTTGAGAAAAACCAGATTGAATCAGTCAGCTTGGAGAAGAGTTTAAGCCAGAAGAGCTGAGGTTGAACCAGCCAGCTAGAATTCAATACAAGCTAGAAAGGGTGACCTTATTCAGCAGTAAGCCTCTAAGATGACAATTACATCTAATCAATAAAAGAGACTTTTATAATAAAGAAATATATTAGATAGGATTGGTGAAACTGATATGAGGTACCTTTTCCTCAATGACTTTAAGAAATTTGAAAGTTACATTAATGAATACTGTAACTGTCTATATCTGTGTAATTTCAATTTTTTACAAATAGCTTTTTCTTAAAATGCTGGAAAAAAATTTAAGAGGGTGAAATCCTCAAAATTATGTTCCAGACCAGATTTATTTTGGCAGTCACATTTAGGAAACTCTGTAGCATACCAAATTCTGAGGATAGTATTTGGACACATTCATAACTGTAGTCATCAGTTTACTGACAACCATCTGCTTGGACATTACTTCCACCTCCTAATAACTAATGTTAGATTAAAATGGCAACCAATATTCTCAGCAAYAAAAGTTTAAAAAAGGCAACAGTATTCTTACACACAGTTATAAGTCAACTATTGATCCTATCTCATTGTCTAAATACATTTAGATAATACTATCTAAGGCTTTCTATCAGTACCAAGATCTTTGAAAAGCTCATATCCATTTGCTTCTTAATTTATAGCTTTTCCTCTTAGCAAATTCCATTGATGCATTCTAGCACCTCAGTTCAAGAAACTTTTTTTGTAATTGCATTATTCGTCCTGGGCATTTGAGTATATCATAGCACACTTCAGTAATTGTAGATGATTTTCTGCTCTGTAATGCTATTTTAGATCACTATTTATGTATACCTTACAGCTCTTCAAAACTTCAAACCTTATATCTAACATATTGTGTGGAAACTATCAATGTGTGTGTATGTGTGTCAGTATCTGCATCTATTTTCCATCACTGCGTGTGTATTTGTGTCTGTATCTGCATCTGTTTCTATCACTGAAGATGATGATGATGATGTGTGTGTGTGTGTTAGTGTGTGTGTGTGTGTGTGTGTGTGTGTGTGTTAAATCAGATGTCTGCAAGGGATTTCTTTTGAAATGCTTCCCATTCTTGGGAAGATTTCCATCTCTGCTTCCTTCCATAATGTTTCCACTGTCAGTATATTCTTATAGTTAGAGTGGTTCAGTGGCCACCAGTTCCCCATATTTCATGTTCTCAAAAATTATAGCTGAAAAAAATGATTCCCAGTTCAAATTTTCAAGCAAAAACATCTGCAAAAATCTTATTGTCTATTAGGCTAAAATTAGATCAAGTACTTATCCCTGGATCTAGGCAGTTCATGTAAAAGGAGGCCAAGATCTGATTAGGCAAGTCTGAAAGACACATCAGCATCTGAAACTGGAGAGTTGCATGCCAGGAAAAGCCCAAGACTGTGTGAAAGGTCGTCAGTTAGCATTGAAATTAGGGGAGAAGTGTATACTAGCAGAATATTCCAAGATTGTGTTTCTTGTTTTTCCTAAAGTAAAACAAAACATAGAAACAGAAAAATAGAAGTCTGAGTATATTGCATTAAAACCTTGGAATTGAACTATACATTAGGAACTGCTAAAAATTAGACATATTTTGGAAGTTATCTGACTAAGGTTTTTTGTTTGTTTTATTTTTCAATCCATTAACTTATTTATTGTAGCACCCCTCTCCTTCCAGTCACCCCTACAGCTCCTAACCCAATTCTCCCTCTCTTTCTCCTCTGGGAAAGAAGAGGCTCTCTTGTGTACCAACCCATCCTGGCACATCAAGCTGCTGAAGGACTAGGCACAAGCTCTCCAACTGAGGGCACACAAGGTAGCCCAGTTAGGGGAACAGGATCCACAGAAATACAACAAAGTCAGGGGCACACTTGCTCCAGTTGTTGTGGGTCCTACATGAAGAGCAAACTGCATATCTGCTATATAAATGCAGGCAAGGGTATGTCCAGCCAGTGTTTGTCCTTTGTTTAGTAGTTTAGTCTCTGGGAGCCCCTAAGTATCCAGATTAGATAACTCTGTTCGACTACTTATAGACCTCTTTGGGTCCCTCAATCCTCTCAATTCTTCCACAAGATTCTCCAAACTGTATCAAATGTTTGGCTCTGGTTCTCTGCATCTGCTTTGGTCAGCTGCTGGGTGGAACCTTTCAGAGGACAGTTGGTCTAGGCTCAGGTCTGAAAGCATAATAGAGTCTCATTAATAGTGTCAGTATATCTATATTTACCATCCTACACAAAACTCAAGCCAAAGTGAATCAAGAACGTAAACATAAAATTGGATACACTAAATCTAATAGAAGAGAAAGTAGAAAATAGCCTTGAACACATTGGTACAGGAGATTAGTTTTTGAATAGAACACCAATGCCTCCTGCTCTAAGATCAGCAAYTGATAAATGGGACCTCATGGTAACCTAGATATTCCTCAACCAAAGAATGGAAACAGAAAATGTGGCTCATTTGCACAATGGAATACTATTTGTATATTTAAAACATGGACATCATGAATTTTTCAGGCAAATGGATGGCACTAGAAAAATCTTCCTGAGTGAGATAACCCATACCCAAAGGGATGTTCATACTATGTACTCACTGATAAGTGGATATTAACCATAAAGTACAGGATACCCATGATATACCCCGTAGATGCAAAGAAGCTAAACAAGATGGAAGGCCAAAGTGAGCATGCTTGAATCTCACTTAGAAGGGGGAATAAGTTGTTATAGGAGGCAGATGGAGGGAGGGAACTTGAAGGAAGAGGGGAGGGGAGGGAATGGGTGTCAGATTATGTCAGAATCAGGTATGGGGAGATACAGGAGAGAGGGCCAGAGGCCCATAAGAATGAATGCAAATCTGCAGCTGCCTGGGGTGGAGGTGGGGGGAATTTCTTTGTCCCTGAACTTCTTATAGGTGGGGCAAATTTGGGATTGAAGAGTTTCTGAGTGGGTTGGTGTCYTTATCTCCCCAATGGGAGTGCTGCATGTGTACAGGAGGTGGCCATTTGATGATCCATATCCTCCATTGCTGGATTCCCAGCTACAGTTACCCTTCCCCATCCCTGGTCTCTGGCATGTTCTAGAGATGCCCACCCTTCCCCACTGCCTATTTCTTTTCATTCTTCCTGCCCTCTCTTCCCTGTTCTTCCTTCACCTGACCCCTTTAATCCCCATCCCTATCCACTCTCCCACCCAGTTCCTTCAATCTACCTATAACAATTATTTTATCTCCCCTTTTGAGTGATTTAACCATTCTCTTTTGGGCTCTCCTTGTTATTTAGCTTCTTTGGGTCCATGGACTATAGTATCCTGTACTGTGTGTCCTGTATTTTATGCCTAATATCCACTTATCAGTGAGTATATATAATGCATGACCTTTTGAGTCTGGGTTACCTCACTCAGGATGATAATATCTAGGTCCATCCTCTGCTTGCAAATTTAGTGTAGCCATTCAATAATATGAGTATAAACTAAAATCAAGGATATTTTTCATCCTATAGAGAAAATGTCTATCTATCCTAAAGTTTTCACAACATATTTTCAGGGTCCATTGCATATGTCCAATGTTAATATCTGACTCACATCCAAAAGAGTTGTATCTTCTACAATTCAGGTAGGGACAGGGACCAAATGATTTGGAAACTGTGCCAACATTTGTGAAAAGTTGGTTCTACTGGGGAAGACAGCAGGCATCAATGGCAAAGAATCTCATAGGGAATCTCCCTCACATTGTATCATAATAGTAGGGGATAAAAATAGCAATTCCAAAGGGATTTATAGTAAAGCTGATTTCCTATGTAATGAGTTACACATAAATTAGATACCATAATAAAAACCAAATTCTTTGTATTAGGTATGCTTTTGTCTGGAATGAATTGGCTTCTTGACTACTAGGAGTATTCTACACTTAAACTTGTAACTTGGTGAAGCTAGGATTCAAATTCTAAAGCTTAAGTCATATTATTTCCAGCAGAGCTTAGGGGGAGAATGATGAAGCCTATAAAGTTATTATACTTGTTCTTTTCCTAGTTTTTGTCTTATACAGAAAAAGCATGGAGCAGAGCAGAAGATAACCATGCCACTGATCCCTTTCCTCTCTTCCTATGATCTTGGATACTATAGGATCCAGTTTTATTACTAAAACTTTAGTGTCAAAAGAAAAAGTGACATCACTTTGGAACCTTCCTGTTTTGGTTGGCAAAAAGGTATGTCTCGTTTTTATGTATTTTACATGGCTCCTGGGATCTGAGAACATTCACTGAGGATGTGGAAAGAATCCATGCGAATATTTATCCATAACGGAGTTTTGTATGGAAAGACATAGAACTGAGAGAAAGGAACATTTAACTTCCYRTGAGAGGTGTACAGAGTATCTCTAAARAGGAAGACTCTTGAAGCTAGTGCAGCAGTTGAGTACAYGGTATAATACCACATTTATGGGATGGGTATACAAGAATTTGTAACACTTGGTCATCGTATTTTGATAACATGATGTCTAATCCCAGTGCACTATTATTGCAATGTTTGTCAAAACTCCACATTCTCTATTTTGACAATTTGCCTTGAGTGTCACCTTTTTTTTGCTTGATATACAGTGTATATAGTCTATCATTTCTAAAGCTAGTTATGCATTAAAGTAACAGGGAAACTTCTGAAGAATTTACTACTGAGAATTTTGAAGATTCCAGAGTTATTTCATAGTTTGTGAAGTAGTTGGCTATAGAGTATCTAAGTTCTCTATACATCTAAATGAGCTCCCAGGTATTTGTGATTGTTAGGCATATTCAGGAGCTCAGTGTACATATTCTTGTCTCTGGGTGAACATTGGCATCATCTGGTACCCTTTTAAAACTTACCCCTAACTAAAAGGAGGGATCTCCTTTTAAAACAAAAGTTTCTCAGATAAGTATAATATGCTATCAATTGGAGTTTCCCTAATTTTGGTAGTTAATTAAAGAAAGGGACACAGAGAAGAGTACCCTCTAATACAAATTTTATTACAGTTTATGATCAATTCAAGTCTATTATTTTACATACCTTCATCCCACCATAGAATGTTGAATTTTTTTTAGGAACATGGCAGAAATTAGGAGCAGTTCTAATTCCTCTTTGTAAGAGTCTGTCCCTTAGTGGGTATTTAAAGCTTTCAGTATGAGATGAAGCATTCCTTGTTAAAATGAGTCAAACTCTTGCCCCTTCAGCACTAAGTGGTATAGTTTACCAATTCCTTGTACCCTATGAATTATATCTCGTATGTAGTGGTAGTGGAATCATTCCCGATTTCCACTGTGATTAAGAAAACATGTTTTGTAT
Source organism: Apodemus speciosus (assembly GCA_002335545.1). Classification (NCBI taxonomy): domain Eukaryota; kingdom Metazoa; phylum Chordata; class Mammalia; order Rodentia; family Muridae; genus Apodemus; species Apodemus speciosus. The sequence continues at coordinate 19,673 of BDUI01025706.1, read as the reverse complement.
AACATTCCCTAAATCTTCAGATGTATTTTTAAAATGTGTGACAAATTCATTTTCAAAGAAAAAAGTAAAGAGTTACGAGGTGACTGATAAGTTCAAGTAATCCTCACGGTTCGGATGGAAGGTTTCAAAGACTCAAGAGGAAGACATGCATGGGACTGGATCAAAGTTGACTTGTGGAACACATTCCTGTCTTAACTCTGTTTTTAGCTTTTGTTTGTTGTTTGTTCTTGAGATATTCACATTTTGTTCAACATGTTTTGCTCATAGTCACCCCAAATTTTTCTGGATCCATCCCACTTTTCCTAATCACCCAGCTTTGAATCTATTATTTATTTTTAACCCCCCAGGACCAAATTGCGATGCCCAAAATGTTCTTGGGTGTATTGTCCTTCCCTGGAGAATGGTTGCTTTAACAAAGGTTACACTCCCAAGACTTAACTGTTCCTTTCTCAGTAGCTATCAGTTGCCAATTACTCCAACTCTAGGGGTGGGGTCTTTGAGCTTAGCTTTAAATCACTTAAATTTAAAATTATTTTTAGTTGTTTGAATTTAAGATTTAGGCCTCCACAGGTTCTGTGCACACTGTCAAAATCATGTACAGCAGCTCTGACCATCTGAACCACAATGTTTCCTTTCAGCCATCCACCAACTTCAACATTGTTTTAGACTTTGAGATTGGTCCTTGAAGAGACTTTTTATTCTAGTGAGTCTCACTTTTGAGAATATGATAAGGTATTCCTTGTATTTGGTGTTCTCACCTATGGTTTAGGATGTTTGAATGATTCCAAAAACTTTATATAGCCCATTTATGTTTGTTGTAATCTATGATTAATTATATTTGTGGTTCAAATGTTATGAAAGAAAATGTGATACACTGTTTCCTTCATTTTGTATTTTGTCTTTGATTCTGAAGAATTAGATGAAGAAACACATATGGATGTCAGTTAACAGGAAGAGTTAAAGTTCCCATAGTCAGGTTATAACATTTGTTTCACTATTTTTAGAATGAATAACATTTAAGATAAATTAAAAACACCTTCTCAATATTCGGTAAAATATTCTGTAAAAGTACAGGTTTTTCTTTTTCCAATACATATTATTCAGTGATTTGCTGGTATTATCTGATGAAATTTCAAAGTTATAAAATCACTGATATGCATGTAAACATAGATATAAGTCTATGTTCTCTAGAGAAACACAATGGTATATAACTTAAATAAGTTAAGGACAATTGTCTTACAAAGCCATAGAGATTAAAAACCTCATGGTGAGCAGTTTTATTTAGGAATGTGTGTGTGTGTGTGTGTGTGTGTGTGTGTGTGTGTGTGTGTAATAATGGTGAAAGAAGTAGAGGGTATTAATATGGGAGGAAGGAAAGGGGCGCTGAAAGAGTTGAAGAAAATTAAAAGAACTATAGCAATTAAATTTAATTTCAAAAAGTTAAAATAAGATGAATGGATCTACGTATATGATCAGCAACCTGGAAGCTCAGAGAGCCAAGTGTGTAGCTCACTTGGAGTCTGAACACAGCAAAGGGCACATCTCTCCTGCGCTATCAATGCACTGAATAGTTTCTGCTTTATTAGCAAGGTCAAGCTGCTTTGCTTATCACACAGATGAAATGCTAACCTTCTTCAGACCCACCCTTACAGTCGTATCCACAAAACTCTCTTGTCATCTACCTGAACACCTAGCAGCCCTCTATGCTTGTCTCTTAAATCCAGCTATCCCCTTAAATATGTGTATTTATGCATGGCATTTAATTTTCTTTCCTCAAAACATTCTTTTTTCCCCACATCTTTTTCTGATTTAGATAAAATGAAAGTCTGTTTTCACTGGTACAGTAACACTATATTATATTATTTAAAATCTGATTGAAAAGGTCATTGTTTGACCATTGTTAACTTCATTTTTTGGTGTTTCTGACTAATAGCCATATGCTTTTCAATTTTTAAATAAAAAAATACTGTAGCATGTATTTTTTAATTGAACCCCCAAAACCTTTTATATATACCAGAGATTAAGCCTGGATGCTGGCTATTTGATACTAAATTACTGCTATTTACACTGCCATTTATTTATGATATATGAATGTCTTATATGATTTAGAGGCAGTAAATCTTAGTTCATCTCTAGGATTAAATTTACTATATACTTTTGTAAGTTCAGACATAACACAATTCTAATGGATGGACATAGTCATGAGGGGAATTCTATCTCACCTCCATCTACTTACATTGGTTCTCGTCAAGAAAATATTTACATTGTTCAATAATTAAGGAGAAGGGTTGACTATTTTCTTTTCCTTTGTCTGTAATGACTCTAAAGGAAGAATGCAAGAAGATAAACAGAAGGATGGTTCTACTAATAACCACATGCTTACCTTGGAAGTGTTTAGCTGGAGGAAGCGGGGTGAGAATGCTCAAGCTTCTGCTTCCTTAAGAAGCCCACTGGGATGTAAAAAGCACTCTAGATTCATTCCTAAATCATCCACTTGTGCTCAGTAGGTGCCAGACTTCTCTGGCATGTTGCCCATGGCTATATAGTTAGGTGCATATGTGATTATGTGTTTGTATATGGGCAGTGTGTGTGTGTGTGTGTGTGTGTGTGTGTGTGTGTGTGTATAATCTAATTATCTATCTATCTATCTATCTATCTATCTATCTATCTATCTATCATCTATCTATCTATCATCTATCTATCTATCATCTATCTATCTATCAAAAGAAGATCAGAAGATCAGAAAATCACCAGAAAAAAAAGTCATAAACCACATTCTTCTTTACAGGGAACATATAAATGACCAGGTCACATAATCTATGACCTTCTTGTTCATTCTAATTCCTGGACCCTCTGCTTCATGGCCAGTTTTTGGTCTCTGCCCATGACCTCTCTAATTTCTTTCCTTCTTTCCTTATGATCCTTTCCCTCCTTCCTATTCCCTGAGTCTTCTTGTAGAGATTAGAAGACCAGCCTTYCTATCTCCCTTGCCCATCCATAGGGTCATTAGATCTTTATTAACTAATCAGAGATAATTGGGGAGAATTCTTTATACAACGTTGATAAGGGAGGTGGGTCAATAATCATGACAATGCTGGTGTCCATACTGTAACAGCTCTCTAGGCACAGAAATCAGCATCTGAATATATAATGAAGACCATCTTCTGGTAATATACTAAATTCTTCTAACTCATTGCTCAGGAACTGGGCATCTGATAGTCCCAC